>JAGFPH010001778.1:0-12997 GCA_018207615.1 Philaenus spumarius | reverse complement strand
ACAGTGCGCACGTGAAAAATTATGTTGAAGTGTGTATTTTTATGTGTTTTTTGTGTGTGTTTACACGTGTTCGTATATGTTTTAATGTTTTGACGAACTCTACGGAGAGATAACTGATGATGGAGTCCCGACTCCGAAACGCGTCTTAAAACAAGACATAATAGAAGTCACATGACGGAACAAAAACCAGGTATTTATTACTACAATTTATTTGTTAATCAAAGTGACTTGGACACCATACAATGAACATTATATCAATTTAAGTTCGGTTCTGTCAGGTGTAGTTCGGATATTATCAGCAAGCGCTAGTATTAATAATTAAAAGTGAGTTAAATTTTCTGACTATTGCAATTTTGTAATGTACATTCAAGAAATGGAAAGTATGTGTGTAATACAAACTTAGAAAAGTAAGTTAATATAATTTTATATTTTGATACAAGTATTACTGTTTCCATACGTTTAATCTTATATATAAAATTCTCGTGTCACAATGTTTGTTCCCGTACTCCTCCGAAACGGCTTGACCAATTCTCATGAAATTTTGTGAGTATATTGAGTAGGTCTGAGAATCGGCTAACATCTATTTTTCATACCCCTTAGTGATAAGGGCTACGACCCAGTGGCCCTCAAAGTTTCAATGTTAATCTTATGGAAGGTCAATCTTATTAGTATCAGGTTGATTTGTCTATCCCTGCAAAGCCGGGTCGGGCCAGAAGTGGTACATTCATTTCTTACAATATCACCAACTCGTAAGGGGGGAGGGGGGTGGGGGTGGGGGTTGAGAATAAATTGTAATAACTTAAAAATAATGTTTGCCTTTTGTTATTTATATATTCCCTCATCGTTCACAGCGCTCCATGCCTATTTCACGCATATACCACATTCTTAAACACTTACAATAATTAAGCTATTTTTTGTCTACACTAGAAATTACTTGAAAATTATTTATATGGCAAAACAACGTTTGCCGGGTCAGCTAGTGTTATTATAATAAAGGTGTAGAATTAATTATAACCTTAAATATAAAATGGTAAACGCAGTTAAATGTCCATTTATTGTGTGTATGTTAATTTATTTTACCTGCCTTAACGGCAACATACACACATAATTTATGTTTTGTGCACATTTATGGCACAGTACGTTTCGAATGATATAATTTTAATCTTTTAATTGCCGTTTATTATTAGTTTTTTTTTTTATACAAGTATTTTCTATACTGTTTCCATATGTTTAATGTTATTATAATATCAAAGCTAATATGGTAAACAGTTAAATGTCCATTTATTCTAAATACATCCAATAAACATAAAATGTTGGTTCATTAGGCCTAACCTAAAATGATGTGTGTATGTTGCCATTAAGGCAGGTAAAATAAATTAAACATACACACAATAATTTTAGGTTAGGCCTAGACTGATGAACCAACATTTTATGTTTATTGAATGTATTTACAATGAATGGGCATTTAACTGTGTTTACCATCTTAGCTTTGATGTTATAATCTATATTAGGATTTTAAGAAAAAGCATTATGAATTTCGTTCCTGTCGGGGGTTCCAAGACCGCACACATTTTATTTGTAAATTGAGGTTTGGATAGTTTGGTTTTTAAAATTGGAATTTGTTTTGGATACAGTTTAAAAAAAAAGATGATTTTATTTGGGTGATAGTTTGGATAGGAAATTACAAGTTTAAGCAAGTGTATATGTATCCAATTAATACTTACTGCTAGTAAAATTGGTTGATGTATTTGTCTTAATGTGTAGGTGGACAACCTACGAAGACAGGCTGAAGAGCAGGAAGCATCACTCAAGGAGCAGGAGGAAGAGTTAGTGAATAAGAAACAAGAATTGGAAGGTTTGAAACAAGAAGAAACCAGATTAGAACATCAACAAGAAGAGTTTAGAGAAAAATTGGAAAATCTTAGTCAGAATCTTCAGGAGTCGCAGTTACAGATTAGTCAGGTAAGTTTCAATTTATATAAGTACATTTATTTGTAAAAAATTAACAAAAAATAAACAAACCTACTAAACATTAAACATTTGTGGGATGCTACTAAATCATTTCAATTGTGTCAGCTGTTTTGTACTTTAAATAAAACTTCACCTTCTTTCCCCCACTTACTCCAATGAATCTTACCACTTTTTTCTCCTCTTAATTACATATTTGTTGGGTGAAATATTTATACAATTATTACTTTAAGCAGCATTTGCATAGGTTGAATTGAATCTGTATTTAACCTACAAGGGTAGGCTGGAAAGTAATGCATACATGCTTGTAAAACACGAACAAAATTACTTTCAGAAGCACGTCGGGTGCATTACTAACATTCCCCCTTTATAGGCATGCGCAGTTTGAAGGCCTTGCGTTCATCCAATGTATTATGAGCAGTGGAAGTGTTCTATTGCTATGTCAGCGCGAGTTAAACAGCGTGCTGTTATTGAATTTTTAACTGCTGAAAAAGTGAGTACTACTGAGATTCATGTTCATTTAAAGACTGTTTATGGTAACGATGCTGTTGATATGTCTACTGTAAATCGATGGGTAGTAAAATTTTGTGGTTGCGAGCCTGGAAAAGCCATAATTGTTGATGAAAAACGCAGCGGACATCCGATCACTGCCACAGACGATAAACATCACAACTCATTGACGATTTGATTCAAAATGACTTGCGAATCACTCAAAAGCTTATCGCAAACTATATTGGAATAACCAAGGAACATGTCGGTTTCATTGTTGAACAAATAGGATACCATAAAATCTGTGCACGATGGGTACCACGCCGGCCCTCAGACGAGACCAAACAGCATTGATTGGAATGCTGCGAGTAACTTTTGCAACACTATTGTGACAAACTAGACGGCTTTCTTTTGAATATTGTGATGGGGGATGAGTCATGAGTCCATCATTATGACCCGGAAGAGAAAAGACAGCGCGCTGAATATCGACATCCGTTTTCTTTTCGGGTGAAAACTTTCAAAACACAACCATCCGAAAAAAAAACTTCTTTTTCAGTGTTTTGGGATGCTGACTGAGTTTATGTGATCGATTATCTGGAACGAGGCGCAACAGTAAATTCTTCTTGGTACATAGAGATTCTAAAACACTACAGACATCGATTTTGTCGTGTTAGAAGCAGTCTGGTGCCAATAATCTAACATGATAACGTTTGTCCAAACAACTCGCGCACAACTGAAGAGGCTTTGCGAAACCTGAAGTTTGAACTTATTCCGCACACTCCTTACTCCTCCGATCTAGTGCCTTGCAATTTTTATTTTTTTCCTCTACTCAAGAGAGACCTCAAGAGTAATCTATACACCTTGGATAATGAGGTGATAGTAGCTATCAAGTCCTGGATTCGAGGGAAGTTTGAAGAATTTTTCAGTGACGGAATGAAAAAACTTGTTACGTGTTAGGAGAAATGTGTTAGTCTTAACGGTGACTATGTTGAAAAATAAATATATGATTTTGAAGCGTAAGATTGTGCTTTAATGTACTTTTTGCCCGATTTTGCAATTTCTTTATGTTCGTGTTCTACACTTATTATTGTGTGAAGTCTACTTATTCTGCATATACAAACTTCATCTCCTCTCAGAAGATTGAATGAGTTAGTATATTTACTAAGGGAGACACCTTTTACTGTCAACTAAACAGTATACACAATATTAAAGTATAAGAATAACAGTCACTTCCCCAATACCTAAATCACTTGCCACTTTTCTTATAGAATCACCTCCATCTAATTGTTTAATTCCTTCTCATTTTGATTTAAAGATAAAACAACAGGCTTTCGCTTTCCACTCATAATATGACACTTTCATTAACAAAGTTTAACACCGACTATAAACAATAGAACAAAATACAGTAGCAGGGGGAAGAAACAACTCATTTAAATGGATGGTGAGTCCTAAATACGATGCCATGAGGAGGGGAGTGTATTACAGGCCGAAGACCGCTTCTTCATTCACTGTACTACCCATCCGCTAAAAGACACCATGTGTTGGGTAAGGAGCGGAAATGTTTTCAGGATGTACAAGGCAAACGATAGTTTTCTTTTCTTTTCGTTCATTCTACCACAAAAAAATGTTATTATAACTTCACTTAATTTGTAAGATAACAGAATTGATTTTGACAAAAGTTTTTTTTTTTAATTTGCCTCTGTTAATCCGGAATCTTGATTAATCGAGGTGTAATCCTGTTTGGAATACATAGGTTTGTCTAACAACATGAATATCAATTACCAATTATATGTTTTTCTTAAAACTCTTTAAATCGAAGCTATTGACAGAAATATGTTATCTAATATCTTCTATAATATGGTATATCCAATGTTTTTTACTGGAACATGTACTGTAGCCTAAGTATGTCTTTTTATCATTTTGTATTTTATTTTCATTTGGACGTTAATTTTTCATTTAATAATACAGTAGTTGACTTTTTTCACATCTTTGACCACGTTTTCATTGATTTCACCAGTTTATCGTACATTTCCCTCTCGATTTTTGACAGAGTCCGAGATACCTTTGCTCCACATTACCTCGGATAACTGCGGCTGTACTGTAATTATTTCATTAAAGATGTGTAAAATGCTTATTATACTATCTAATATGTTCAGTTTTGAATTAATTAACTTTATTTTCTGTTACAGGTAAAAGCGAGTATCAGCCAAGTTCAAGAACAGCAGAGACAAATGAAAGATGCAATAGCCTTGTCTGAGAGCGCTATCTCTAGTGGAGATGCTTCTTCAGTACCTGATACTTGCCTTAATCTACAACCAGAATTTAGAGAGCCTTCATATACTAGACTAATTAGTGATCAAGTTAGTTTATTTTTTAAACAATTTGCTTTAGAATGTGTGAGAATGTTTTGTAATTATTTTAATGTATACAATTTATTAAGATTGAAGAGGAAAATAAGATTTAAGGTTTAGAAACAAATGAGATGGGAACATGAGTGGAAATAAGAAAATTTAATAACATTTAAAATAATTATGAGAAATACAAAGTGAGAAGTTAGTTGCCACTCTTTCAACTTGACATTCTAAGATTAATGTTTGGATTTTAAGTTTGGCATTTTAATCCATGTAATTATGATGTTATAGGTTGAAAACAAGAATGACCCATTCAGTAGTTTAAATGGACCCGCAGATAGTGGTGGCGAACAATTTACTAACAATAATGCCTTCAACAATGGTAAGTTAACTATATTTTATACATACAATAATTTGCAAATTTCATACTTTTCATCATTTTCATCTTTTAATGCCTAAATGTTGTTGTCTTGAAAGGGAAATAATCTAAAACACTTTTGTCTAGTTATTTTTTGTGTTGAAATAAAGAATATATTGTAAAATTATAATAAAGATGAACTTGTAATTTAGAAAAAACTTAATCTTAATTGTTGTAGATATATCGTTATACACATAACCTTCATTCGAATTCAACTTTAGTTGACAGACATAATAAATTCTCTCACACATGTAATGTTCCACAAAGTAACTTACAAATAAAAATTAGTATGATGATATTTGGAATCTGTAAAAATCTTGTTAATATTTTGCGGATTTCGTATCATCCCAGATCCACATATTTGCTGTATTGGTTCATTATATTGGACTGGAAACTAATGACCATTGCTCTTTTATTGTCATAGTGCAGCAGTTGATTGATGTGTGTTATCCTTCCGTCACGAGTTACATCCTCACCACTTATTTTACCATTTGTATGTCGAGGGGGGGTGAAATGCTTACAGCATTCACAATTGCAGAAATAAAATTAGGATGGGTAAAAATGAATGAAGACGAAGAATTTATTTTGCATACTAAATTGAGGTTGGTTGGTTGAATAGGTGTTTTAAATGTTATACAAATAAACTTGTAATAGGTTTAAAAATCGTTAAATTCCCCAAAGTTGTGCTAATTTAGTTTAGTTAGTAAAAGTTGACGTATTAAATATATATACTGATATAGGTATTTGAAAATAAAAGCTTCTTAAAAAACTTCTTTAAATCTTGTATATCTGACGGTTTTCGTTCGTGTACAGTCAGGCAGTGGTGGGGAGCGGCTCATGCGCAAGTCTACTCGATGTCAACATGGAGCAGTGGTCTAGTGTACACCGTGTGTTTGTCGTTGAGATGTATTTTAAAAGTGGTGACTATGTTGTTGCAACACAATGTCAGTTTCGCAGGCATTTCCTTGTGGGTCGTAAAAGAAACATTCCATCCCTTAACACAATCAAGCTTTGGGTGAATAACTTCAGATCAACTGGTTCATCCTTAAAATGTTGCCCTTTCAAAGTCAGTCAGAACATCGGACAATGTTGCGCGAGTGAGACAAGCTGTGGTAACTAGCCCGCTTCGATCGGCGAGAAGACAAGCTGCTGCTCTCCAAATGTCTGATCACACAGTGAGAGAATACTGCACAACGATCTACACTCTCATCCATATAAAATTGAAGTTGTCCAACAACTTAAGCCTCATGATTACGCTAATCGTCAGATATTTTCAGAGCCAATGATTGATTTGACTGATGATGACAAAATTCTTGTAATGCGTGATGAGGCTCATTTTCATCTTGATGGGTATGTGAATAAACAAAATTTTACTATTGCTCGGATTCAAACCCACAAGAGTTGCATTAACGCTCTCTGCGTAATGCCAAAGTTATAGTGTAGTGTGGGGTAACCAAGAAATGTGTCATCGGGCCATATTTTTTAGGAAGACGGGCGAATAGTTACAGTAAACCAAGAGCGCTACCTGAGAATGTTGGAAAGTTCCTTGATTCCTGAACTAAAAAGAAAACATCTCGCTATGAAACAAAAGTGTGTTCCAACAAGACGGAGCAACTGCCCACAAAGTTCCTAATGCTGTAATGAGATTATTTAAGGGCGATGTTCCGTGGCCTCGTCATCTCCCGCAATGGTAAAATTGCTTGACCCGCACATTCCCCTGACCTCAGTGTTTATGACTTTTCCTTTGGGGCTACCTCCAATCAAAAGTGTACACAAACAAACCTCATACACTAGAAGACTTGAAAGAATCTATTAGACAAGTGATTGCCTCCATATCAATGAGATTGTTGCGAGACAAACACTACTTAAATTATGTTATCTTTAAATAATAAAGGGTCATATTTATGTTTTTCACTATGTATTTTATTAATTGCCATCTTTTGTAATTTGTAATATTAATCATAAACATGCAGAAATATTTATAAATATTTAAGATTTATTCATTTCAATTGAATAACAATGCTGAAACATTATTTAGCATTTAATTTAGGATTCGTTAACTTGTAGAAGGTTTCAAGGATGTTGAGAAACCACAAGTTATAGTGAGCGCGTAACAGCATAGTGTGCTGTATCATGGATAGGCCTACTGGATCCGTAAGCAGAGCTTAGTGAAGAAATAACTAGAAGCCTACCTCTTTTCACCAACATGTTGGAAGATCTTCAACAACGTTACGAGAGTTGGTGCATACTCTACTAGACAGTTTGAAGACAGAAAGAGGCATTTAATTACATATTTGGCTTCCTAAGTCTTTTTATTAGTTTAAATTATTGTGTACTTACATCTCTTAAAATTAGGAATGTACAACATATTTACAAAATATCTATATCATATGATACTCATGTGTTTCAATTTAAGATGTCATTTACATTTTCAAAGTCAAATACTAAGTAATCTTCAAAATGTATGTATTCATAATTTGTCTTATATGTTACAGATCCTTTCCAAAATGTAGTATCAAATTCAGTCTCATCAGACCCTTTTGCTTCCAGCAATCATTTTAGCTCAACCTTTACGACAAAACCTGCTGTAAGTATAACAAAACAAATACATGCTTATATTGTAGAACATTATAAGGTTTGAAAGTGATCTGTATAATTTCAGAGTTACCAGCTCACTTAGGCTGGGCGTGTAGAATACAGTGAACTGTTTTTGTGAGGAAAGTAATTAATCAGATGTACTTGCAGTTTAGTTGAATAAGGATAAAGGATATGCAGAAAGAAATTGCCAGTGAATAATAATTTTTATTGCTGAAGCTAGTTGAAGTAGGCAGATGGATATTCACTTTGTATGGAACCTTTTGAAAGAAAGTGGTCATAGCGGGTACTGATTTAACACATCTGTGCTTGGCATATGTAATAAATATTAATCTACATAAATTGGCTTATACAGTGACCGCCATGAGTCATGTCCTTTGAGAAACAGCCTGACCTTCAAGAAACCAATAAGAACCGCACAGGTTTTCAACTCGTTTGCCTTCTTGGCACACCGATTCTGCAGTTACGCTCATTTAATTTTGCAGTATAATTGCAAAGGGCAAAATTTAACGAACAATTAAAAAAATTGAGCCGTAATTACTTTTCTTGCTGGTAAACAAATCATCAGACATTTTAAAACTAAAACAACATTTAAATAAATGTAACTCAAACATTTTCCCCTAAAATGCAAAAATTTAAATTAAAAGCTCATATTTATTTTTTTACTGTATTATTAGTACACCTATTACAGGAAAAATAAGTATTATCGCTAAAGCAAAATAATTATGTCAGTACCAGTAATTCAAAGGTATATGTTACCTGTGCACTGTCTTCCAATCCTTGTTTGTTTATTGTGATGACTGTGGTTTCAGGTTACCAGTGAGTGAAATAATTGTATTCTTGTGATTTTATGTGTAATTTATATGACCGGATGTTGAGGAAACCCAAAACCACAGTCATCACAACGAACAAACAAGGACAGTGCACAGTTAACATAAACCTATTTAACATTTGTTATTACATTCCAATCTGGGAGCTTACATAATGAAATATAAATAATTACCACTTCATCATGTTTATACTTAATATATCAGCATTGTAAGCAAATATCTAATGTCTTCTAGTAACAATGTTCACATTGAATTAAAATAAATAACAAATAGTTAGAAAATTTGGAAATGTTTTGCAGAATCAGTATCTGAGCCTCTGTGTTCACCTCTTTGTTTATACCTTGGGTTTTATCTTGAAGTTTGACCTACGTCACATGAGAGCATGCGAAAGTGAGTCTTATTGCTCGTGTCTGACAGTGCCATTCGAATCTCGACCTATTGGTTGAGTACTAGCCAATTAAAAACATCTGGGTAGTTACACACTAGTAATTCTGTTAATAGCATTTTATAATGATTATAAAAATATTTGAGCTAACAGAACATCGTACAAGAATATCTGTATGGTACTATTTCTTAATTTAAATATGTTATATTACATTTACTCACCGTAAAAGTAAATCCAATTCCATCAATTATATTAAACATTTTGTAAGGCTTTTAACTGTAGAAATAGTTTAATAGCGGTTCGTCAATTTTAGCTATTGGCGGTTGTAGGGTTAAGGTCCGGGTGATAAGGGAGGAGTCTAAGAGCATCGTGATTTTGTTTTTTTAAATAATCCATCGCCCTATACTTCTTGTATGCAGGTTTATTTGTATGCAACAACATGTATTCTCCATAATAAGGGATATGTAGTTGTTCAAGCTAATCTTTCATTTCCTGCTTTGTGCTTCCTGATGTTTGTCAACAACAACATTGTGATAAGGTGCGTTATCCAATACAACAACACTGTTTTCAGGCAAGTTAGGTATTCACTTTTCTGTTTCTTATTTCTCATAGTTAGGTTCGTTCATTTGCTAATCACCTGTTTTTTGGCCTGCCTTCCACATTAGCAGAGCATTGGGAATAAACCTTGTTTCTCCCCCGACATGTACTATTATTAAGCGGTCTACCTTCAAAACTTGTTTCAAAAGTCCCTTATTGGAACTGTCACTCCAATACTTATTCTGGACTGAAAGGATATAAAATTATATAAAGGAGATGAAAGGATATAAGTCTCATCTAAATATACAATATTCTGTTCTCTTGCCTGTATTTTGTCATCTATCTTAAATATGAAATTCCTTGTTGTATAATATCATATTTCTCAATTGATACAGTACGATTGCTTTTGGTTTTCTGATATTTGAATCCCAAATCCTTTAATATTTTCTGCACGCTTGTGTTACCATCCTTGCAGTTAATTGTATCTACTAACTCTAGGCGTAAGGTGTTGATGGTAGATGATTTCTTTTCTTCGACTTTGTGTATAAAAGTTGTGTAAAATTCTTCAACAAATTTGTTTTTATTTCTAATTTTATCAGGTGTTGAAAATGACGTTCTTTCCCCATTTTCTAAACTCAAGCTTTCTTTCTTAACACGTTGAACGATGTACCAGTTAATCAGTTAAATGTGCTGTCCTAATCTGAGACTTCTCAACAGGAATTTAAGACATTTAGCATTCGGATTTAGCATTTCTGGCCTCTTCAGTCATAAACTTCACGTTTGAAAATACTTCATGGGTTTGGCTGTGAAGTTTTTATTTTTTAAAGTGGACAATACGGGAGGCATGTTTAATTTCTAAAGTTATATATAAAATACACTTAATCAAGCTAAAACTATTCAAATATATACTTAATTTCACTAATACACATGACAACAGCATGTCTAATGTTTGTGAGTCACAGTAGTACATCATGTTGATGTCCCTTTATCTGGCACAGACTTTTTGAAATGGTAATGTGTCATCAAACAATTCTATTTTATTTTGATGTTTTTCTTATAATTAATATTTTTATTTTAGGTAACTTTGTTTATTTTGTATTTTACGATACTTGTTCGATACAATAATAGAACTATCGTTTAGATTAAGGTGTTTTTTTAAAATGTTTTGAGTGTTTTTTTTAATGTGTATATGTGTTATAAATGTTGTGAATATACATATATGTTTAATTCAGCTTTTATATACGAGTGAAGACATCACATGACCATGGCTGAAATATCAATCACGAGAAAAAACAACAATAGCTAACATAAACCATAAAACACATCTAAAATTTATAATTTTTATATTAACTATGTTAATGATATTATTAAGAAAATTAATTTGATTTCTAATTGGTATTTGTATTTAAAAAAAGGCAGAAACTCAACATACAATGATATGTTTATTATATTCAACCAAATTTGTTTTATATTTCTTTTATATGTTCCATTTTAAATTACGATAAGTGTCACGTAATATTAATGTATTAGTTAACAAGTTTAAATTATGACAGCAAAAAACTATAGTTTAACTTTATTAGCATTTGAAGGCATTGGTAGCCTTGTGCAAGAACTCTGTTCAAATAGACAACTACACTCTGCTTTTGCTCTAACTTTGGCTATTACCCAAAGGATCTGCCCATGCTATATATATATTATTATTATAGTTTATTGTATGCCTATTGGTTTTATATTGATTAAAAACCCAAGAGTTATACATTTTTTTTATTAGGATAAATATATACAGGATACAACTTAACCAAAAAGAGTTTTAATTTAATCTAAGAGTAAGATTTAATTTCCTGGGAAATTTTACAAAAGTATTGCAACATTCTAGCTGTGTGCATTATTTTTACACCTTTAACATTATCATACTCCTTTATTTTAATGATTTTTAATTTTTGTATGTGCTAAGCAAACTTTTTTTAATGGAACACTTACAATGTTTACAAAACAGCCCCACTAAAGTAAACTTGATGAATTTTTTTTTTAGAGATTACACATTTAGGGCATGTCTGTGTGCATTTATTTGTATACTAAGTGCGAAGTGTTGATTTTAAATAAGTTTTAATTTATTAATAAATGTACTTATACAAAATAAATTTAGCATTTCTCAATTATTGTACATGCAACAGTTTACTTCTCTAACACAGTGTACCTTTCCTATCAAAATTTAATGCTAAGTGAAATTGTATGCTAAGGGAAGTGAAACTTTTCTTTTTCATGTTACAGGATGCGTTCTCATCGGATCCCTTTAGTTCTTTCGGTAATAGTGTAGGTAAGTTTGGTATTTAAAAAAATATTTTCTATTATACATATATATCCTTTTTGCATGAGAGTGGGAACTGCGTAGCACAACTGACTAAATTCTGAGTCAGCCTGCTATACTTAGAAACTTTTGTTACCTTTGGTTTTTTACATGTTTGTCCATACTTTATCCTTATAGTAATACTGGTACAAATTATTAACTATTAAAGTTAGGTAGTAATTTCCAAACTGGACGAGCTGAAGAGTGTAGAGAGTCTACATACTGTAATAAAATTAACCTCAAACTTAATGTTAAAATCACATTGTAAATTAATTCGTAAAAACAAACAATTCAGTGATTTTGGTAATCCACCCTTTCCCGGGTCCAATATGTGTTTTATTAGTGAGAATCTACTGTATTTGTTTGAATGAAAAGCATTTTCTCTGTGTTGTTGCATTTAATTTCATAACTATTTCTTTAGATTTACTAAGTACGATAAGAATATGGATTAAATTGTTATCTTTTATTATAAACCCTTGTTTTAGCGTCAATAAATATTTTAACCACTTGGTTGTAACGTCATAAATCTACAAAATATTTTACTTTAATTTCATTAAACATTTTTAAATTATAATGTTTTGTACATATATCATACTGTAATAAACGTCACCTATTAAGATGCTGGGAAAGTATAGGCCCGACAAGAGCGCGGGATAAACCACTCAATCTTATAGCCTGGCGAGACATTTACTTAGTTGTGATCGGATAGTTGCCCCCCCCCCCCCCCCTCTCCAGTTCCAGTGTTGCTTGGAGCTTTGCATTGTGTAGACGTAAGTCAACTTATGGCAACGCAATGTCAGTGTGAATTGTTCCTTAGTAGGGGTGTGAGAGTTAACAGTGTTGCTGTTGTAGAACTCCGCCTCTACCGACTTTGACGGGACCATCCGAAGATTAAATTTTCTACATTTCCAACCTACTTTTTGTGTGTAAAACGTTAAAAATAAAATTTCAGTTACTCTGTGCACATAAATAAATAAATGTGTGAAAAGAAATACGTTGTTTGTTTATTTCTTGGTTTGATTCTGAGGGGGGAGAAAATAGGGACTTTTAACATTTTTCGAGTTCAGAGAATGCTGA
>JAGFPH010001777.1:211901-233112 GCA_018207615.1 Philaenus spumarius | reverse complement strand
A
This sequence comes from Philaenus spumarius, assembly GCA_018207615.1. Taxonomy (NCBI): domain Eukaryota; kingdom Metazoa; phylum Arthropoda; class Insecta; order Hemiptera; family Aphrophoridae; genus Philaenus; species Philaenus spumarius. The sequence continues at coordinate 233,111 of JAGFPH010001777.1, read as the reverse complement.
GTTATAGCAGAGCATAACAACTCTACCTTGTCTATAGAGTTATAACTAGTAATGACAAGTTCTACATTGTAGCGAGTTATAACAGTACGTATCAACTCTACATTGGTTACACATTAAACTCATTTGTTAAATTGTGTTGACTGACGAAGTCTCACACTACTTAGCTGTTTCGTGTCTAGTAATACAGACTAATTATTGTTCCTTCATGCAATATGCAAACGAAACAAAGTAATTCAAGTCAAAACAAAGCACTTGTTTACTTAAAGAAATCCAACTGTGCGTAAATAAAGAACTGTTTTTACACTTGCTTTAAGTTCTCTCCCAATTAAATTTAAAACTTTAGTGAACATTCTAAAGTTTTACCTTTTTTCCATTTCCTACACAAGTAAGCAATAAGTGGTATCGTGCGATAATTTCTTTAGGCCTGTACAAGTAAGTTAGAGAGTATAACAATCATTTAATTCCTATTACATATTCTTTTACACTATGTGTGTGTCCTACGCGGCATACATTATAAATATTTACATGTTTAGCTTCTTAAAGAAAAGTGTAAATCGATTAGATTTAGGTTTGAAATTTTCAAATATCCTCCATTTTGAAACGCATAATTAGAATGAAACTTTTATTTTTCTTGAGATGTATCATTGTTAGGTTAAACTTCATGCCAAGTTTGAATTTAATCAGTCAAACCGTTCTCTAGATATGAATTATTTTGTACGAAAAACAAAATGGCGGATATCTGGAAAACTAAGCGTTTTTGGGCCTATATTTATATAAACTGTTTTTCTTATTTTGGTCCAAGGACAATATCCTGAAGTTTGGGTACAGAGTTTTGTTACATCCTGTATAATTTAAAAACCATCCCAAAGCGAAAAAGTATCTACAAATTAAAAATCAAAATTACTGTACATGTCTTATTAAAAGCTTGGAACCTACAACGTGGTTAGAAAACATAGTTTTTTCTAATTTGCACTAGGGTTGTGATTTTATATATTTGTAGTGTTTTATAGTTAAAATTACTATCTTGTGTACAGCTTCAAAATTAACAAAATGTTTTTAAATATAAATTAAAAAGTATTATTATACTAGGCAGGCTTCAGATATAAAATAGTAACTTAAATCATCAAAATTGTTTTTGATTGACAACATTAATTAATATTAATATTCTTAAAACTAGTGGACACGGCAATGCTTCGCTATTGCTTGATTTACCTAACCTAAAATTACATTCAGTTTTTGATCCAAATCAGTTGTTGATCAAAATCAGCTGTTGATCAAAATCAGCTGTTTTAAGCTTTTCATACGAACAGCTGTTTTTTGTGCCACTGATAAAATCAAAAGAAATCTTTCTTCTTCTTCCTTAAGATTGACCTTCCATAAGAATAACATGGGAACTTTAAAAGCCACTGGGGCAGAGCCCAAGGGACTTATTAAAAAATGTAAGGCCAGTTTGCAAATCTACGCGACACGCTCTTTCCAATGAGACGTCAATGGATAAAATCGGTTAAGAAATGGCGAAGGAGTTCAACCGACAAAGTTTCATGTAGCGTATTAATTATATAGATATCTTAATATTAAATAAGTAATTAAGTTTATAATACAACTGCAGTTATTTTCTTTTAAAACTACCTGTGAATATGGACATGTAGACAAATTGTTATGAATTCAAAATTAGAAAATTCCAGATTTACATTGATTTCAATGTTTCAGATCTCCATGAAGATTATTGAGCGGTGATGATGTGTGGAACCGTATAATTTCTGTTAAACTGGAACTAGAAAAGGCGTATAAGGTAAGAGTTACCCATTCCGAACAACCTTTCAATGGTATTGGTTTTTTTTTTCATCTTAATTATGTTACATTAGTATTTGTAGAAAATAAGTTGGGAAAAGCTACGTACAAATAAACCCTACAGGTAAGAAGAAATTTCTAAAATAATTCCACGTTACAATCTAAAGAGTTTTCTCTTTTATTTTTTACAGAAAACATATATATTTATTAACTACTACTTACTGGCCATCTAATTTTAAAATACCGTTATAATGTAAATTTGGAGGTTAAACGCCACGTTCTTATCGTTATTAACCCGTTTGATTTATGCCATCTTCTCCTAGAGTTTGAAAACGCCCTAATTACTCGTACTTTAATACGCATGCGTCAATGGTTTCTATTAAGTAATTTCCAGTTCTGTCAAATCCGAATTTATGGCTGATTAGCTTCCGTGGACCGTGGAAGTCTACTAGGTAGTTTATTCTGGCCCTTTCAACAATTTAATTACATAACCAAGATGCTATTGTGATGTAAAACTAATTTATTTTCAATTCAAAAATCTATTACTGAATATCTGGAGTTGATTCATGTTTGTGATTTATAGTCGGAAAGTGTTTGTTTTTGTTGTGAAACGACTAATTAGGTAATTTAAATTCATTTAATGTAGGTTTAAATATGCAGGGTGTTTACAAACTCCCTGGAAAATTTTGGTGTGTTTGATCCTTAGGTCAAGACAATAAAAAAACGTCAAATAAACATGGGTCTGACATGCCTAGTTTTCTGTCCGTCCGTCTGTTTGTGTTTTTTTTACAAATTATTTTATAACTTGAGTACTATTTTAGATAGAAACTTCAAATTTTGCACGAACGTGTACCTCGGTAGGTTAAACAAGTGTATAGAATTTCGTTACGATATCTTAAACAGTTTCAAGATGGCGGCCATTTAAAATCTTTGATGTTAAATTTTATAAATTTAACTGAAATAAATATCATACAAAATTTGCACTAAACAACAATTTGCTACGTACAGTTGTTACATAATTAGGTAAATGTCTCATTACTCAGTTATTTATTATCCGATTGTAGCAAATAAAGTATGATTTTTTTCGACTTAAAATTCTACATTTTTTACTACTGGTAACATTGTTTTATAAAAATTACGGTTTTCGTGAAATTTAACATCAAATATTTTAAATGGCCGCCATATTGAAACTGTTTAAGATATCGTAACGAAATTTTATGCACTTGTTTGGCCTACCAAGGTGCACGTTCTAGCCAAACTTGAAGTTTCTATCTAAAATATTACTCAAGTTATAAAATAATTTGTAAAAGACACAAACTGACGGACAGACAGAAAACTAGGCATTTCAGACCCATATTTATATGACGTTTTTTGATTGTCTTGACCTAAGGAACAAATACACAAAATTTTTCCAGGGAGTTTGTAAACACCCTGTATATTAATAACGTTGTGGTCTTTGTCCAAAGTAAAATAATTATGTATTTTTAACTATAAAAAAATAATTTTTGAGATTAATCTAATCAATTTTAGAGGCTATTGTGCAGCACAAATACGTTTGTAAGGTATTTAACCTTATTTTTCTTGTGAATAGTCTTAAATCTCTTTACTCAAACATATAGCCTATGTGTTGATTCTATTTTTATAAATTTAAATTACAAAGCTCCAAGCTAAAATACTAATATTAACCTGAATACAATATTTTATTATAGATTGACATCCTAGTTTCCTAAGAACAAATGTTTTAAACTTTTCACTGACTAGTTTGTTTTATTTTTGGTTAGAAAAGTAAAACATCAATTACATCCCGTGAAACTATAACACGCTAAATGTCCTCAATAGAAGCGCTTGCAATGCGATTGATAGACAGACCGATGCGGTGACCAAGTCTAGAGACGTTGCCAAGCGCGTCTGCCCCTCCTCGCCGCCAAATTCCCTGCATTCCATTCAGCGGCCCCGGCCTGAATTTCAATTGCTCCGCCGCATAGCCCCGAGCTTCCCACAAATCAGACGGCAACAAAATTTGACTTATGAAGCTTCTGTCCAAAAAGATCTATTACAACATTATACTATTTTAAACGCGTACGCTAGAATTTAATAAGCCAAACAAGACCGAGGAACCGGGTGCGATGGTAGTAGGCCACATTTAGGCTCCTCCCCTTGTCTATCATGTATAATTATTATAAACATGTTCTATTTTAATATATGTATTCATCTGGGAGACGAAATTAATTATGTAGGGCTTATACAAGATAGTTGAAACACATCTCATAAATAAAACGTCCAGACAAACTTCCTCACGTGGTATGTACTTTTGTAAATAATAGGCGAAGACAAGACATTTTCCAATTTTACACTTTTTCCATGTTTTCGTTATTTCACGTTTAGCTAAATATTTATTCCCGTTTATTTCAATCGTATGTTCTTATTTCAGCTATAATAAAGGGTTGATAACTATAACTCAACTTTATGACTATTGTAGCTCGTGTATCACTGAAGATGGCGACTTTGTCCTTGAAACGCGTTTGAGTTAATAAAAGTATTAGTTGTGAGATTTTGTGTTCAAAGTTTTGTTCTATCAAGTATATCTTCTCACACGTCAAGCTGAATACTTTTTTATAATAAAGAGTGTTCTATTTTTACATTAATTTAAAAACTTTTTACTTTCTCACTATACTATAGTATAAAGAAAGTATAGTGATCGCAAAAAAAATCGATGTTGAGATTTTTGTGAAAATATCCGTTTTGGGACCCCCGAGTCCAAAAAAGTAGTTTTTACAAAATGTCTGTCTGTATATATGTATGTATACGAAGCTAGAGAGAAAACTATTCGATCAAATTCGCACCAAACATGTCAATTAGGCCTGTATAGATGCACGAAAAAAGGTTTTGGAAAAAACCCCTTTTTGGCCAAAAAACTCCCAAAAATCAGTTATTATTATTATTAGCTAAACGAGAATTTTTAGAAAGATGTGGTATTTTGCGTATGGTAGGGTACATTTAGGGCTACAAATAAGCCAAATTTTTATCAAAATCGTTACAGCCATTTTTTATAAAATAATAATAACTGATTTTTGGGGGGGTTTTGGCCAAAAATGGGGTTGTCTTTTAAAAATTTTCAAAACTTTTTTCGTGCAATCTATACAGGCCTAATTGACATGTTTGGTGCAAAATTGTTCGAAATCGATCGAATAGTTTTCTCTCTAGCTTTGTATACATACAGACAGACATTTTGTAAAAACCACTTTTTTGGACTCAGGGGGTCCCAAAACGGATATTTCCACAAAAATCTCAACATCGATTTTGATTGCGATCGCTATACTTTCTCTATACAATAGTATAGTGAAAAAGTAAAATCGTTTGCTTTCGACTTTAATTTTAAAGTTATATAATTTGTATGCAATGTTGTATGAGTTCAACTGTAAGAACACAGACAACGACGAGGGATAATCTTTTCTCTATGGTAACACACCAACGGTTACTAGAACTGATGAACCACGTACTTTATACGATACACTTTGTAATGTAAAAAGCCAAGATTAGACTCCTCAAGTGTTGCTTTTCTTTTTATGCGAGATAATCCGATTTAATTTGTGCTGAAGAGAAAAAGGAAGAAGGCAAAACCCGTGTTAACACTTAAGCCAACATTGAAGGGACAAGGCTACATTGTTGCCATTCGCAATACGAGGAACCAGATTATACATATGATACACCCGTTGGTTTAGGTACGATCCTGCCCATTAGTAGAACTTTATCAGATCGCGGTTGATTGACATTTCCGTGGTCGGATTAAGCACAGCCACCTTGTTCGACATGTCTTGCCATTAAAGTTTGGCAGTCGACCTACTAGAAGAGATGATTTGGAAAATAGGAAAATATATAAAATATTTAAGCTCAATTGGAATGGTGACACCGTTGTTTTTGTATAATACGTTATTTAAATTTACCACAAGTAAAATGGTATATACACTAAATCCGATGTGTTTTTATAAATCAGTTATTGTTTTCGCTTAGATTACCTTTTATTTTAGTTTATTTTCCAACGCTTCCATTGGACCCAGCTTTAAGGGGGTTCGCTACAAGAAAACGTCAAAAATTATTTTTTTACTTCATAATAGTGTTCCTCTTTATTTTCTGCACACAAAAATATATAGTTTTGCCTATTTGTGTTTTATTTTTTTTATTTGAGGAAAACATTTTTTTATAACCATGCATATGTTGGGAATTTGCCAATTAGGAAATGTGTATACATTTTAACTATTATTTTTTTATCTTTATCTAAGTATGATAATACAAACATGATCTATATATATATATATATATATAAAACAAAGTCGTGTTTGTTACACCACTTATAACTCAAGAACGGCTGAACCAATTTTTATAATCTTTGATTTGTTGCATTTGTCTCCGCCCCGATTAGCAGCATATCTATTAAAATATAGGGAAAATACATAAACAAAATTAAACACACAAAATAATTTTAGGTTAGGCTTAGACTGATGAACTAACACATCCATGTTATTTGAATGTACAGTATTTACATTCATTACCATAGCAACCAATAAAATAAAATAACAGATAAAACAGTTGATTCAAATGTATAATCTTATCTATATAATTAAAATGAAACGCTGTTCGTTGATAAGCGCATCACTTGAGAAAGGCTGGAAAAATTTGGCTATTTTTTGTTTTAAAATGTTCGTAATAGTCCAAATTAGAATTTTATGAAAAGAAAAATTTGAAAAGTTTCCGTGAAAATTGTTTAAAACTGAACATCCTTTTTTCCATGAACTCAAGACCATAACTCACGAAACAGCTGTTCTAATAAAATGCATTTTTGTTTGCATTCATTACCATAGCGACTTTACTTAGCATTTATCATCAGTTTATTACTCTTCAAACCCAACAAACAAAAATTAACTAAAAATGCTCGCTATATTTTGATTCAATTGAAACTTTGGTTGTTACTTAATATATATAAAACAGCTAGGTTGGATTAAAAACTGAACATAATTTTAGGTTAGGCCTACAATGAACCAAAACCCGTTTATTTGCAACCAATTGAGCTAATTTAGTATCAGGTTTTTTAGATTAGGTAAAACCAAACAAATGGTTTACAGTATTATCTATAAAGGTTTACAAACTATAAACCTAAATTTATGTAATATATTCTTAAGCGGCATAAAAACCATTTTTCAATTCGATTACTTAAGTCAATGTAACGAAATGGAATAACTTTACTACCCATTAAATTAAATCAAGCAGTAGCGAAGCATTGCTGGGTCCACTAGTTATTTATAAAGTAAAAACATAGCTATTTCTAAAAAAACATAAGTAATTGTTTGTTTGTGAAATAATTATACTCTAGAAACTTGGCGGCCATTTCGCAAAAGTAAGGAATTTGTGTGATTTCAGGTACAGAAATTGATATAACTCCAGAATAAGAAGTCACAGGATGCTGATTTTTGTGTGAATATCTACTTATATAAAGCTAGACGGTAACACTGATTCATTGACATTAATTATGAGGCACTTCCCGTAATCGGACCCCCTCAACCTTATACCTGAATTAAAGCTCTCGACGAGAAACTTTTGGGAAAATTGCCAGAAGTTAACATTTTTTAATTTTGCAAGCACATTTTATAGTTTTTTTAAATTTTTTAATTTTTTCACTTTGAGCGCGTTTTGTAAGAAAACGGTAAGAGATAGCAAAAATTGTTGAATACAAAAGTTGTAGAAAATTTAATTTTAGACCAACGATTTTTCATCAGATTTAAGATCCAATCATCCATTTAGCCACTATTTTTTCCCTAGGAAAGATTTTTTCGATTTTTCAATTTCTCACTTTGAGCGCATTTAGTAAGAAAACGGTAAGAGATAGCGAAAATGTTAAATACAAAAATTGTAGAAAATTAAATTTCAAAGAAGAGATTTTCCGTCAGATTCAAGTTCCAATCATCCCTTTAGCCGCTATTAACCTAAGAAGGAGCTCCGCCAAACAATCGTTCAAATTTCCCATATTAATCTTATGGATATAATGTTTAATGAGTTTGAGTCAGCTGCCAAATAAAACAGTTGATTTGTACTCGGTCACCTATGTATACAAACGAGCCAAAGATTAACAAGATTCTTTAGCGAATTTTCCAACTGCGAGCGAAGCGAAGCAGCCATCTGAGGCCGAAGGCCGAGGCGGGGTTGGGAATCGAAGAGTACAGGGGCAGAGCCCCTACTTCTTTACATAACTATCTAAATTTTCTTTTATTTAGAAAATATTTTAATAAAAAGTTGTTTATGAAAAAAAATTTCTAAATAAACATTTTGTGCCGCCAAAACTTTTATTTGCTTGAACTTTTTTCACAGATTTACTTTATGTATATACTTGGTTATACAAGAGATTTTAGAACATCTTTTTAGCTTTCATTTAAGATCCAGTTTATCAAAATTTGTCAGACTCATTTTAAAGAATATTAATACAAAAAAGTGAAGGTTTTAACAAAAATAATTTTAAAAAATATATTCGTTTATATTGGATCAAAATAAGATTTTTTTTTTTAATTTAAATTTCAAGTAACAAAGATTTTTATTACTTCCAGTAGCGAACCCCTTTAAAACCACTAATTTTGTAATCTACTTGCATAATGTTATACAGGGTGGTTCAGGAAGAAACGAAAAACTTTCAGAATGTGTTCTACTAATGAAAATAAAGAATAAAGTTCATATAAACATAGGTTCAGTAACGCTTTGTTTTCCAGTTATCCTTTTTTTATTCTTAATATCTTTGGATGTAGGAAGTATATCGAACGCAAATTTTGGATACATATTTGGTATGACATCTTTTACCCATGCGCAAAAAGCCTAATCGTTTTTTCATATATTTTCTAAACGGCTGCCGTTTAAAATGTCTAATGTTAAATATCTCAAAACCCACTGACTTTAGAAAAAAATCAAGGAAAACAAAATTAAATTTTTTATGACAAATATGACGTATGTTTAGTATTTCTTTTAATTTAAAGGTAAACGAGTTATGGTCTAAAAACTAAAAATTTTGTACCTTGGTAGTTGTCAAAAGTATACAAATTTGTCCAAACTCTGCAAACTCTCCACTCCTAGAATTTACTCGAGGACTTTTATCAAAATCTTAATGCGAATTTGAATTCGGTACATCCGGTCGTAATCTAGAAACATTATAGTTTTTTTTTTTTTAATGTAATCAACTCCTATAAAAGCGAGTGTACGTAGGTACGTGCGTAACAAAATCTTATAGCGCATACGAATGGTCGTATAAAATAACCATCACTTTAAAGACATATGTTACTTTATTGAGCAGCTGTCAACAATGAACGCCACTTCAGACATACAACAGCTGTTTTCGCTCATCATCTGTAATACTTTAACAAAACCTAGCCTAGATTATGTTGACAAGTTTCCAACTTCAATCAAAACAAACTTCTTATAATGTCACGATGTTGATTGTTTTTGTATACGAGTCGTAAAACTAATGTTGTTCAATTCCCATTGACCCCGAATAATTTTCTAAATGGTTTCTTAAGGGTTTGCTGTAGTGTCGGCCATCTTGGATTTTTATCCCATAAGAGCAATGTTAAATTTCAAACCATTTATTTCGTTTACTTTTTATCATAAAATTGTTTGCAAGGTCTCATTTTAAGCACAGTCACAATACGCATCCGTCTTGCAATTTACATTTTTTTTAATGCTTTTGATTTGTTATGTAATTGACATTTTGTAAGTACAAAGTTTGAATTTTTTTCCTAACACAATAAAAAATTAATAATGAAAAATAATTTGCAAGCCGGATCCGAAATTTTATAAAGAATATTCAGTTTTTTTTTAACACTCAATTACAAAAGATCGACTTATAAAATGGTTTGAAATGAGGCAATGTCAAAGCGTTCAGCTGCAAGAAATTGCACTGTTTAGATGGGGATACAGTGAGAAGCGGTTGAGTTTCCGGTTGCTTTCTCGTTTACTGGAGCAGACCCTTAACAGACATCATTGGCTGTGGTTCGGATTCCACGTAAAACTGTAGGTCCCGTCTTCATTAGCCTTAAAGTACAAAACAGCAGGACGTTAAAAAAAAACTAATGAAGGCTGTAATATGCTATACGATCGGCTTTGAGGTTAGAAATCGTTGAAAACTAATGTATTTTTACAATTCTTTTTATTTATTTCATTCTTGATAGCCTAAAAAAACAACTTTGAACTACAAACATAAAACTATATTTTAAAATATCACTATCTTAGGCTGTGGGTCTGAATTATTGCTATTTTAATAGAATCATAAAAAAAGTGAACAATAATGTAGATTTGACCGACTGTATTTCAAATATTTGGGGCTAAAATCTTTGATTTGAGTAGGCCTATGATTAAAATGTAAGATCTTTTGTTTTGTTTTCTAAATTTTATTTCAGGTTTTTTAGTAAAATTTTTAGTTATAGGCTCTGTACATTTACCATGTTATTAACCCCTGACGGCATACACCCAGTTAGATATAGTTGTTTGTAGGTCTAAGTAGTTTCTTCTAAAAAACCAAGTAAACAAACAAAATTGTAAAATAATTAACATTTTCAACGACTTCTAACCTCAAAACAAGTACAAATTCTTATTTATAGCCTACTGAAATTGAGGTTTACTTCGTAGCAGGTTTACGAGTTCAGTACAAATAAGATTATAGTTAAATCTAGGTTACGAATCGTGTCTGGCTCACGTGAAGCATAAGTGTAGAGTGTAGATGGCTAAATAGCAATTAGTCTAGAACTAGCGGTCTGGAATGTGTGCGTGTGGAAGTGTGTGTGAATACGTGAGCCTTATTACAATGTGCGTATAATGTTGGGATAATTGACAAAATATGTTCTTAAACAATTCACTCTTTGACACGCACATGCGCACTGTTTCATTTACACTATTATCACTCTGTATTAATGTTTACAAACGCAAGACAAAATTTTTTTAAATTTAAATTTCTCTGTCGGACTTTATTTCTTGATCAAACTTTAACTTAAGTAATCTATGTAATTTGCTGAAATTATTGTAAATTTACTTAGTTAGTTAGTTAGTTATTTAGTGCAAATATTTGTAAAAGGTCGGTGTAAATGCAGACTTAAAGATCAAACAACACAACCCTATACTTCCGGACGTCTATACTTTGGGTTCATAACAATAATGAAGAGAGGAAAGTAGGATACCTGACAGTAAAACATTTACCGAACACTATTGATGAAAACTTTCATGAGCCGAAATTGTTGGTAACTGACTATCCGCCATTTTGTTTTTTTTGCAAAATAATTCATACCTAGAGAAATGTTTGACTAGTGAGTTCATGACTTCATGTTAGCATGAAGTTTAACCTAACAATGATATAGATCAAGCGGTTAAATCCAATCATGCGTTTCAAAATGGCGGCTGTTTGAAAATTTTAAACCTATATTATTAAAAAACCGTACTTTTTAACAAAAAGCCACGATGGCCGTGGTTGTTAAGGCGTGAAAGCTTTATCAATCGTCATGGCGACCATCAATGGAAAAGTTCCGGGTTCAATTCCCATTGACCCCGAATAATTTTCTAAATGGTTTCTTAACAGACATCATTGGCTGTGGTTCGGATTCCACGTAAAACTGTAGGTCCCGTCTTCATTAGCCTTAAAGTACAAATCAGCAGGACGTTAAAAAAAATTACAAAAAATGTCAAGACACCTTTTTTACACCTTTTGATTCCCTATCGGATGATCTCACGGTCAAAACAATCGGATGAAGGATAATAAGGTAAGTTATGTGTAATCATTGGTTTGTTCGACCCGGCAATCTATACCATATACCAACACAGTAAACACAACAATATTGTATGTACATATGCTGTTATTATCTTTATCTTAGCTATTATTCTTCATCCGATTGTATTGAACGTGGAACCATCCGACAGCAAATCAAAAGGGCTACAAAAAAGGTGTCGTGACATTTTTTGTTAACACGTACGGTTTTTGAGTAATTTAGGTTTGAAATTTTCAAACAGCCGCCATTTTGAAACGCGTGATTGGTTGTAACCGCTTATCTTTCTTGAGATTTACATTGTTAGGTTCAACTTCACGCCAAGTTTGAGCTCAATCAGTCGAACATTTCTCTACATACGAATTATTTTGTACGAAAAACCAAATGGCGGACATCTGGAAAGACCTATGTTTATATAAGTGGTTTTCCTTGCTTTTACACGTACAATGAGCTTCCGAAGTTTCTGCGTATCTTCGTGAATAACCCTGCGTATTAAAAGATAAGATGCACACCCCGTTCTAAATCAGAAGTTGTAATGTTTCTAACTTGGGTTTGCTCCAGTAAACGAGAAAGCAGCGCTTCGCCCTATCAGACAGAGCGCTTCTGTTGTATCTAAACAGAGCAATTTCTTTCAGCTGAGCGCTTTGACATGGCCTCATTTCAAACCATTTTATAAATCCATCTTTTGTAATTGAGTGCTGAAAAGAAAACCAGAATATTCTTTGCAAAATTTCGGATCCGGCATGCGATTCACTTTTAATTGTACATTTTTTATTCTGTAAAGAAAAAAGTTCAAACTTGGTACTTAAAAAATGCCAATTACGTGACAAATGAAAGAAATTTAAAAAAATGTGAAACGCAAAACGGATGCTTATTGCGACTGCGGTTAAAATGAGACGTTGTAAACAATTTTATGATAAGAAATAAACGAAATAAATGGTTTTAAATTTAACTTTGTTCTTATGCAATAAAAATCCAAGATAGGCGCCACTACAGCAGACCCTTAAGGGTAGCAGACCTCCCTATCCTCCGCCATGTTAGCTTATGTACCATTTTACCTTTTTATAAAAAACCATTAGAGCTAGAGATCTGAAATTTTTACCATTATTTCCTACTTCCTTTGTCAACATTTTCTCCAGAGGATTTTGTTTTATCTTAATTTATTTGTTCGGTAAATTTTGTTCCATAATAATTTTACATTTTTTAAACGTAAAAGTTCCCATAAAATATTTTTTTACTTTTTTGTTTTTTTGGTATTTATAAAAATCAACTAGAGTGATTTCGTTTAATAATACCCTAGATGTGCGTACAAAGTTTCAAGGTCCTACCTTTAACGGTTATTGAGAAAAAGGTACATTAGTAAAAAAAACACTGTTTTCAGAGAAATGGATTTATTTACAAAACACAAAATAGCAAATCATATCATATTATATGATATGTAGCAATACCGAGCTTGCATGGTTTCAGAAACTAAATTTTTCTCTTATCTAATGTAATATATTTATTATGTTATATATCAATTTAAAGAACACAAAACAAGCTACAATAATCAATAAAAATAAAAAATAAACTATTAAAAAAATTGTTTTTAGGTCTGCTTCCCTTAAGAGAGTCTTTAAAAAGTGTACCTGATATTTGATGGAACTATGAAAACTATAGAAAACACAAACATTGAAATCTGAATGAGAAGGCTTTGTTGATAATATTCCCCTTTCACCCCGTCGGCTATTAGCAGATGTTTACTCTTTTTAGTTTAATGGTTTCTTTAACTATTGCTATTAAAACGGAAAATTGTTAGTCAGTTTATTGTTAGGCGCTTAGCTTTATGGACTCGACGCAAGTTACTTCAACAATCATTTTTTGCTCATCAGCCGACTACCGTCCTTTCAGGATTCACTATACTAGACGCACCTTACAACATCGTAAACCTAAACATCTACCTGTAGTCGGTAGGGGTAATTTTAGACCAAAAGTTCCAGTAATTTACAATACGGCTAATTTTTTTTTATATAAGTACATTAAAGTATGTAGATTAGTATAAACAAAAGTTTACCAGTCTATCGATTTCCCTAAGTCGAAAAAAATCGAAATTTTTTTCGATTATCTTTAAATTTCGAGCTGGGATGAAGATAAAAAAAGAAAAAATACCCCTAAAACCCATTGATAAGTCAAGTGACTCTAGATCGGGTCATTTTCAAGATAACAAGCTGAGACTCAGTATAAATGTTTAAAATATATATTTTAACTCCTATGTCTAGTTTAAATTCGATATATTAAAATTCAGCCAATTTAGAATGAGCCAACGCTTCATATATGAATGAGATTTCAACTTTTAGTGATTTCCCCTGCTGCAAAATACATACCTGCATTATCGTGTTTTTTCCAGACAAACCATTGCTCGGAGGAAAGAAATACATATGACCTTTTTTATTGAAAAATACTTCCCCTACACGGTGGTGTTTTTTTATTTTTATTTATCTTCATCCCAGCTCAAAATATTAAGGATAATCGAAAAAAAATGTTTTTCGATTTTTTTCGATTTTTTTTCGACTTTGGGAAATCGATAGACTGGTAAACTTTTTTTATATTAATCTACATACTAAAAAACATCAGCCGTATTGTAGATTACTGGTAGTTGTAACCTACACCGACTGGGCTACTGTAGTTGACAAATAATACGATTAGCGCTTATAGTACGCGATTATAGTATAGCGCTCGAAGAGGAACGTTGACCAAACGTTTATATAGTTGAATATTTGAGTACAACTTTGGGGAACCAGTTTGATCGGCAATGGGTGGCGCATGCTTTGCTGCCTTGTCTTCTTTAATTGGGAACCGCACCAAACGTACAGTCCACTTCACAATCACCGTGTACAGTATACTGTAAAAATTATAGGATAAAAAATTTTTTTAAACGGAAATATGGAAAACTTAGTTGCAAGTTCCGCCTTTGCGTTAACGTTTTCGTCAGTAAAAAAAAACATACAAATAAACTAGAAAATGGCGAAATTAAAGAACAAGGCTTTTAAATGACTCGATCGAGTCAGGCTTATTACAGGAAACGCGAATGAAATACCTCATTTGGAAAGGTCTTGAACAAATAATATACCAAATGTATACAATTGACGTTAGCAGTAGTAAAAAACGAAAGAAATTATCACAAATATAAAATTTCACTCCGTAGTCTTTGCACCAACTTCAAAACTGTATGTAATTCTTTTAGATAGGACACTCATCTGACGTAGTTCAGCTTTACGCACGCGTGACATGTTCTTAGTACAGTACTTTTATTAAATTAAGTAAACTTGTATTTTGGTGGAAATATTGTTGGTCTCTATGACTGTAGGTCCTCTATCACAGACAATAGTACATGTATTATTATTTCTCAAAGATGGTTTTTTGGTAAGCGATAACTCCCTTAATACTTCATCAAAATTATTTATTCAAGCGTCATTTTAAAGCATATATTCCCCACTATTGGCGGAAAAATAGAGAAACAGCTTGAAATTTATGTTTTCATTATACAAATTGATTTAAAAAAACTTTTATATTTTATTTCATATGGTTCTTAATGAAAGGCGCCGTCTATTAACAATCTGTTTAACTAACATGACAGCTGTTAGTTAGATAGTCCATATGGTTCCGAAATCTATTAACAATCTGTTTAACTAACATTACAGTTGTTATTTAGATGTTTTACATTCTACTGTATATGCAAGTGTAATCTATCACGCAAATCAATCAACGTAAATTAAATCAACGTAAATCGTTATAAACTGTTGTCAAATTAAACCAAAAAATAAATAACTTAATTTACTCAATTGAATCAGGTAAGTAGGCCTACTCCTGACAAGCACGGGTCAGTTAGTTCAATATAATATAATAAATGCCTCGAGTCAGATGTACTCTTTTTGTTGGTTGATTTAGTTATTTGTGGCTACATGTTTCGTAGCCACGGGCACCATCTTCAGGCAAGCTAATAATTATGTCCACTTATAAAACTATTGTTACAAAACTTTCACTCACTTGCGCACATTGTTTGTACACGTCACATAACAGTTTGTAACATTTTCTACGTAATATCAATTAGTCAACTCTATTTCGTCACTTATGAGGTGCTTCATTTCTGTATGGTAATCCCTTGAAGTCTCCCCTGAAGATGGTGTTCGTGGCAGCGAAACATGTAGCCACAGATAATTGAATAAATCAACAAAAATATTAAATGTTTTTTTCCACAAATTCTGTATATACAGGGTGTTTCGGAACGCTCTACCAATATTTTAAGGCATTGTTTCCGGGCCAAAAGCAAATCTAAATATCACATTAAAATCTTCCCAAAGTCCCCATTTATTGTTACACATTTAAGAACAACAATGTACAATTTCATCAGCTGGATATTGTTTCACATTTAAAACAACAATGAACAATTTCATCATCTGGTTATTGGTACACATTTAAAAACAACAATGAACAATTTCATCAGCTGGTTGTTGTTACACATTTAAAAACAACAATGAACAATTTCATCAGCTGGTTATTGGTACACATTTAAAAACAACAATGAATAATTTCATCAGCTGGTTATTGTTACACATTCAAAAACAACAATGAACAATTTCATCAGCTAGTTATTGTTACACATTTAAAAACAAAAATGAACAATTTCATCGGCTGGTTATTGTTACACATTCAAAGACAACAATGAACAATTTCATCGGCTGGTTATTGTTACACATTCAAAGACAACAATGAACAATTTCATCAGCTGGTTATTGTTACACATTAAAAAACAACAATGAACAATTTCATCAGCTGGTTATTGTTACACATTTAAAAACAACAATGAACAATTTCATCGGCTGGTTATTGTATTAATATTTACAATAGATGATAAACAGCTGTTAAAACCGTGTTAAGAGTTAGGTGATTATTGCATTGTTGTGCAGGATATTAACCGCGAACCTCGACATAACTGCAACCTGCTACCAACAGCCGCGCATTGTAAAAAGTACAGTAGCACATCTTGATAAATATTTGGCCATTCTTCAAAAATGAGGTATCGTTAGATTTGTTATAAAAAAATCTACAAAAAAAGTTATTTATGCAACATTTTTATACAATTAGCCGTTTTAAAGTTATTCCTGTACAAAAATTTTAAATGTCCACAAAATTTTAGTTTTGGATTTCGAAAAATATTGATTATTTATTTTTAGGTTTTCCTTTTTATTATAAAATGGTATGCAACATTTCAAAATTATACTTTTAATAGTTTTTTTAACAAAAATATGTTAAACCAACAACATGGCGCCTGTGTGAAAAACTGGGGGCTTTCTGATTATTTCAATATGATATTTAGATTTTCTTTTGGCCCAGAAACAATGCGTCAAAATATTGGTAGAGAGTTCTGAAACACCATTCATAAAAGAAGACGTTTCGACTGACTTCTTCATAATCAAAGTACAGCCAAAACTATAACAGATAGAGCCTTGCAATTTGTAGGGTACATTCATACCACAAAGCATTTTGCAAAATATTGATTTAATGGTTGAAAATTGTCAAAATACGGGGGTTTACTCCAAGCCCTATAACAGATAAAACAGCCGATTTGAATCAAAAGCTTACCAACACAATTCTAGATGCGGCCTATACCAAACCAACACACGTTTGTTGAAAGCATTTGCATTCATTACCATAGCAACCAACTTAGAAAATTTAGAATCAGTTAATTATTTTACGCAATCAAATTTTTTAAAGGTTAGGTTAAGAAAATAAAAACAAACACAAACAGAAAATAAACGAAAAAGGTTTACTGTATTATAATTCAAACATCTGTTGTTACATATTACAAATAAAACAGCTGTTTGGATCATAAGCTTAACAAAATTGTAGGTTAGCCTGTACTGAATCAACACACGTTTCTTCAAAGCGTTTAGTTTGATTACCATAGCAACCAAATTGGCAAATTTAGAGTCGGGTAAGTATTATTCATAACCAACTTGTTTTGGGTTAATAGGAACGACAAACACTGAAAAAGGCTTACTCGTAATTCAAACACCTATCACCGTCAAAATTATGCCAAATTTATTTTTTACTAGGCCTATTATCCATTTTCAAATACTACTTTACAGTGTCAAATTTTGGTCATATAACTTGAAAATGGCCTCTCTTCTTTGTAAGAATACAAAATTTCTCTCCTAAATCAATCGTCATTCGCGTGCAACTATCATAGTATATCATAGTGTATCATAGTATGTCATAGTGTATCATTGTATATCATAGTATATCATAGTGTATCATAGTATATCATAGTGTATCGTAGTATATCATAGTGTATCATAGTATATCATAGAGTATCATAGTATATCATAGTATATCAGAGTGTATCATAGTATATCATAGTATATTAAAATATCATTTGCTTCGCTGCAAGGTTTGGTGAGCGGAACGGTCAGAGGCAGAGCCCTCTATTTACCATATAAAATATTTGGAGTTCTATGACTAATGGCAATGAATATTTAATATATTTGAATACTTACGCTATGGAAAATAATTAGAACATTAACTTATACATCTTTATTATAATGATTAGAGGAATCCCCCCCCCCTGCTCGCTTAGCTCGCCGAACCTCGCGGTGAAGCAAACGCAAACAGATTACCACTTATGAAACAAAGGTGTCAATCATGGAAAGTATAACAATTTATTTTTATTGTAAAGGGGCTGTCACACCCCAGTTCTATTAGACGTAACTATTTAAATTGTGTGTGTTATTAATAATTTTCTATCTTATAAAACACTTAAAATTAATAAGTGCCAAATTTTCAATTCTCTAGCTTTAAGGAAAGTATAACAATGAAAATTTTTTTTATAGGGGTTGTTATTACATTTTCACCTCTATGATAATTTGTCTACGTATCTTGTAAAACATAAATATAAAAATTTTCAGCTCACTAACTTTAATCAAAATATAACAATTTTTTATTATCTTAGGGGTTTTTATAACATGTTCAACCTTTAGCAGCACGCGACAAAATGCAAATCTAGTTTACTTTTTCTATGTATCTTGCAAGAGATAAATGTACAAAATTTCAGCTCTCTAGCTTTAAGGAAAGTATAACAATTAATACTTATTGTTTTGTTGGTTGTATCAACCCTTAAATCAAAATTAATTTTAGCCTATGTTACTCAGGGATAGTGTAGCTTTTTATTAGTAAAACTATTTTTTAAATCGGTTCAACAGTTCTATAGATTACTCCCTACATACAAACAAACAAATTTTACCTCTTTATAATATTAATATAGACTACGGTAATATTACTTGTACTCTTAATGTATGCATAAAAACATAAATATCTTATATGTTACATATTTCAGGTTTTATTTGATGTTTTAATGTACATAACATGAACAACACACAAATAGACATATTTTTCATCTCTGTAATTTTTTATATGTTAAAAATTAAAACTACATTAGTGCACAAAACAATATAAAATGTATGCTATAACGATGAAAAGTAAGTATCGATAACAACCTGAATGTATTATTATTTTATATTCACGAACAGTTTCAGAAACTTAGTAAATTATTTGCCAAGTTCATTAATGTAGTAAAGTACGCCTTCCTGGGAATAGTATGCAACCGGCCTATAGAGTCCTCATTTGAATACTGTAGACTGGACGAGACGTTGTATAAAGCACTGTATCATTTGGCCTAATAAATCAAACTGAGTGAAGAGCAAATAATTAGGCTTATTATATGGTAATGGATATGTGCGGTTTACCTAAATTGCAACCGACCTAGGTGCAACACTTGATCTCGCAGACTGTGGAATGTCGTTTCAAACTAGCCATTCACTTTTACAACTGGTTAAACAAAAATTGAACTTGATGTTTTAATCTTTTATCAGACATCTTTATTGGTGTACAAACTCGAACAGCTGTTGTTAATTTAATGTTTTTAGACGGCGTACTGAAGAACAAAATCATACGTTCTGATGATGGCAAACGTTTCGCAAGTAATAAAGAAACAAACCGAACGGAAACGAAACGCTGATGTAGTCCCCTCGCACCAACACTAAAGTTTTCGTGATGTGTCGTTCCGACTGAGCAATTGTACGGATATTAATGCCGGTCATCAATTTTACCGTCGCAATAATAAGACTGTTTCAAGTGCCTAAATGGTTTAAAGTAGGCCTACCTAAATCTTGGGTCGGACTCGTTCTCGCTTCTTTTTGGAATAGTGAATACCGTGAGGTAAAATCTCAACTCGGTTTAGAGTTGCGAGAATCAAATATTGTGCACTTCACAAACTAATCTCAGTCCGATATCAACTCCTATAAAAGCGAGCGTACGTACGTGAGTAACTTATAATATAACAGCTGATTTCACCCATCATCTGTAACACTTAAACAAACCCAGCATAGATTATACTTTGACGTTATGTTACAACTTAAATCATTATAATTTCTTGTATAAAATAACAGCTGATTTCACCCATCATCTGCTAAAAACAAAACCTAGCATAGAATATACCTTTGAAGTTATGTTTACAACTTTAATCAATATAAGTCTTGTGAAGCTGATTTTCTGAAAATATAAGTTAAAAAACTAATATACGTTATAAGATTTGTTTTGAGGTTATACAATTAATATGAATACAACCTTTAATTATCAATATATTCATTTAAGCAAGTTTAAATAAGAGATAACCATTCGTTTAACTTCGGAAACATTCGTACATCTTCATATATAACGTACCAACATATTCGATTATTATTTCTTCATTATGCTATTAATAACTTCTAAATCATATGATCTATCAATATAAAGTTGGAAATCAATTAAAAGTTAACATTTTTATCTTTATTTAGATATATAATAATGTATATAAGTACAAAATTTTAACAAATAGGCCTAGAATTTTATAATCCTGATAATTGTACACTATTACCGAGTTAAAAATCACTGTCAGCACAGGTAGGACTAGATTAAGTCCGTTGTTTTGAGTGTTTTTTTAATTATGTATTTCTGATGTGTATCTAATTAATCTGCCCGTGATTTTTCGCAGGGGTTTACTAGTTTTCCTTCTTAACGTTTAACTAAGTCAGTGTAATAAGAACAAAGACAATTATTTTGTTAATATTTGTATGCTTTTATCAAACCTCGTGAGGTAAGTCTCGTTTCTGAACAACGTATCGATCTCAAATTTTGTGGAGTAAGTCTCAGTCTCGACTTCTTTGCTGAACCAGTTACCAGTCTCAAGTATCGTGCGGTAATTCTCAGTCTTGGTTTCGTTTCTAAACCATGTATTGGTCCCTAGTATCGTTAGGAAGTTTCGGTTTAGTTTGCTGAACCATGTATCGGTCCCGAATATCGTGGAGAAGTCTTGGTTTAGTTTTCTGAACTATATATCGGTCTCAGTTATCATGAGGAATCGTTTAGTTTGCTGAACCATGTATCGGTCTCGAGTATCGTGAGGAAGTCTCGGTTTAGTTTGCTGAACCATGTATCGGTCCCGAATATCGTGGGGAAGTCTTGGTGTAGTTTTCTGTACCATATATCGGTCTCAATTATCATGAGGAATCGTTTAGTTTGCTGAACCATGTATAGGTCCCGAGTATCGTGAGGACGTCTCGGT
>JAGFPH010001777.1:184666-206509 GCA_018207615.1 Philaenus spumarius | reverse complement strand
CCCCCCCCCCCCGAAAAGTTTTTCTGGCTACGGCCTGGTTGTAATCTATCGATTTTTCAGATCTTTCGAAACTTAGGTATCAAAATCGATGATAAAGTGCCATTGCCCTGACCAGCCTTACTTACCATCCTCACTTTAGGACTAATGAAGGTCTGGACTAATTTTTTTTTAAACTTCAGGAAAGCAATCAACTATTAAAGCTTTTAATTTGATAAACCATTTGTTTCGCACAAAATCTCTAATATGCTATCATGATTAATATATTTGTAATAACAATAATAAAAGCAATAAAAAGGAGATTTTATTTTGTTACTTTGTAGATTACATTCTTGATTTCACTTGTTATTGTTATTAAGCTCCGTTTATAAAAAGTTATATTTTATGCAACTCCACAAACACACAGACCGATCAGTAGACCATTATATTAATATATGAGAATAAGGTAATGCAATATGTTATCACCTTGTTTTTTAAGGCGATCCGCTACCAAACATCAGCATTTTTTTGGAATTTATTGATTTTTTAAGTTTAATTTTTGTATTCTAAATACTTTTCTAAGTATGTGTGCAAATTTGTTAGGCCTTTGTGATCATTTTTTAATACTAAAAAAAATTAATAAAAAGGTAGGGTAGTGCAATTTGCGATTTTGCAGATTTTTAACAAAACAGTACCTACTTTTGTTTTTTCAATAGCAGTAGTTTAGCTAGTTTGTTTTATACAACTTTATGTTTTTATGCAAATTATAAGGCGTATAATTCTTCTGTAGTAAAATTGCTAAAGAAGAACATAAGTTAGCAGAATAAGGAAATATAAAGCTTTATACAGTGTTGAAAATTTGAACTTCGTTTCCCGAAAGTTTACTTTTTCATGTTTGGATCTACTCATAATAAAATAATAAAATCTAAAGAATTACACCCAGGCTTTTGAGATTTTTAACACTTTATAACGGAGAATAATTTTTATTATGGAAAATGCTATAGCCTTAAAAATATTACATTTAAAACATTTTATAGTAATACAAAAAGTTAAAAAAATATTTTTTTAATATAACCTTATAACTTATTTCCTAGAAACAATACATGGTTTACCATGGGGTGCCTTCAAATGGTCCATTTCGCAGATGTTGTAAACACTCGATAGTCCATTTCGCAGATGTTGCAAACAATCGATAGTCTATTTCGCAGTGGGAGGAGCCAACCCCTGCCACTATCAAACTCGTCTGTTACACACCCCCGGCATGTCATCAAAGGGATGAGGTTAGGTTTGGTTAGGTTAGGTAGTCTTCGATCATGGAATCCTTTTCGTTGTCTGTTATTGGTCAATTTATTTGACGAATGGCGTCTACTATCGAGTGTTTGATCCTTCACGTGGTTTACGCTATCTACCAAATGCACTTATAACTTAATTCCTAGAAACATCACATGGTTTTCCGTGTCCAAAACGTTTCTTCATATTATATTCTACAAAATATTAAAAACATTGTTCAAATTTGTTAAACAACAAAAAAATTATTCAAAATTTAAAAAAAACCTAAAAATCAATCAAAATGTTTAGTTTAAAAGTAAATAAATGTGCGGTAAAAATCCACCCCCCCCCCCCCATAAATCATCCTTTTTAGTTGTACTAAACAGTATAAAAATGAATTCAAATGTTTAATCCACAAAATACAAAAAATGTATGTTTTTGGTGGCAGATCGCCTTAATAAAGCACATACTATTTTATAGGCTTTGTACATTTTAAAATATATAATTACTAGCTGGTCCGATTCGGCTTTGCACGGAGAGACAAATTAAAGTTAAATATGGGGATTTTTAGTCATTTTTACACCCCTAAACCCCCCTAAGATTTCGATTTTTTTTAAACCTTTCTTAGCGAGCACCCAGGGCCCTAGAGGAAGCTACATCCAAATTTCATTCCAATCCGTTTGGTGGTTTTTTTTTAGTAACTTTCATTCCCCCACCACCCAAACCTCCCTAAAATTTCGAATTTTTTTAAAACCTTTCTTAGCGAGCACCTAGGGCCATAGATTAAGCTACATACCAAATTCCATTTTGATCCGTTTGGTGGTTTTTGAGATTTCGTGATGAGTGTATCAGTGAGTGGTATTTATGTGGATTATATATATATATATATATATAGATATACAGTCTGACTGACACAAGTAAAGAAGCGAAACAAAAAATGAATATAAATTTTAAAATAATGCTTATGAATAGAACAGGTGGTTTTAACTGCAGTTATTTTAATATTCCTCTTAATTTTTCCGTTCTTATGATACGCACTAAATACAATATTTCATTACGTGAACAAAGGTTTATAGCAAGCACTGTTTTGTTGATAGAAATTAAATCGTACTTCTATTAAATTTTACCGAATATTTCTTTTGAACTGTTGTTACGAACTACGTACCGCTAAACAGCTGGTCAACAAACAGTTTCGGCGATCAGCTGTCTCTGGTTATCGGAATTTTTATTGACTGAAATCTACTAGTAGCCGGCAGCGTCTGTCCAATCGAGATGATTTTGAACACAATGTAATGAATTACAAGTGGTTCTCCCCCTCCTCCGAGACTTTACTAATTTCCTCTTCACCTCCCAGCTACCTCTCGGGACTCGTTTGCGAGACGGCTTTAATCAACCAACCCATTTCGGGAGACCAAAGCTGCTCTTCTTCGGTAATCTGTGCGCTTTGAACAATCTATGCTTTGTGATTTTCACATTATTTAAAAAAAATACTGGATATTTGACAAGCTGAGTTCATGTTGGATGTATCCGTAACTGTGTACTGTTAACTGATAAAATCATGACTGTAGCCTACAGATCAATGGTAACTAAATATGGATAAAGTAGAACTCCAATTATCCGAACTCCGACTATCCGAATCGCTGATTATCCGAATCGCTTTCAGAATTTCAAAAAGAAAAATAAGACGGAATCGTTCTGCGATTCTCAAAATAAAGATTCTGTCTCCGCGCACTATCGACGCGCGAGTGTGATCACACGCAACCACTGTCAAGCGGATGCGGGACTTGGCTGCCCGAAAATGGACGAATACAGTCAAACAGCTTACTTTGACCGAGATGTTCAGTAAGCAATGACTTTCATTTACAGTACAAGTACCAGGAGACCGAGCTAAAGCTCGATTATAAGCAGGGCTATGATTTCAATAATAAATATTGGATTATTGAGTTTTGAGGTTAGGCCTATAACATTAAACAACTAAATAAAGGGTATATACAACATTAGGCTTACCTGTAATACAAATACAGTTTAAAGGATTAACCATAATCTCAACGCTATGCCTCAGAAATAAGTCAGGCCTAAATTAAAGTTTAATATTTCAATATCGATTTAGGCCTAGGGCCTAGTTCGCTCACGTCAATAACTATTATTGCAAAGTTCCGTGAACATCGTTTAGGTTAGGCTTATAACATTAAACAACTAAATAAAGGGTATGTTTATTTAGCAGAAGTATTCGTTGCCATGGTAACTATAAATAGATACAACATTAGGCTTACCTCTAATAAAATACAGTTTAAAAGAAAACAGCTGATTATTGTAATGGCATTGAAAACATTTGCATCAGCTGTGCTTCGTTTAAAAGAAAACAGATGATTATTGTAATGACATTGAAAACATTTGCATCAGCTGTGCTTTGTATTGTTTAAAATGGACAAATTTCACTTTTTAATTTAATAAAAAGACGTAGAAAACGAATTTTCCCAGACTGGTGACCATTTCCAATCGATTTCTCGTGGCCAAAAGCCCCATATAAAATCAAAAAATCAAAAATCCTTAGACGGAGATTCCAGATCCATTTAGCAGACAGACAATTATCTCTCGCTTTAGAAGATAAGATTCGTACACATGCTTAAGATGCTGCCTTTTCATTTAATTGATTACAAGCTCTTCTTATTTAAAAAGACAGTAGTTTTTTTCTCCAATTTCCAACATACACGCAGTAATTAATTAAAATATACCCTTTTTGGGAAAAAAACCAATTATCCGAATTTTTGATTATCCGAATGGGGTTCGGTCCCAGTTGATTTGGATAGTTCTACACCTGGATGTATTATAACCACGCCATGAAAATATCTGGAAACGTATTTCTCCTCGCAGCAATACTGTATAGGTTTTACATGCAAGTGTGAAGTGTTTTATAATTTTCCCGAAAGAAATCTTTATTAAAATTACACGAAACGAGGTAAGGATGTTTTAAAATAGTACATTTTTTGAGAAATCGTTAAAAATGTTAAGATTTCAAAACGTGAACACATACGAGGCACCATGTTCTGAACTAGTTACTGACGTTTATAAGCTACGCTACTCCCCGCCTTTAAGGGTCTGCTGTAGCGGCGGCCATCTTGGGTGTGTATCCCGTAAGAGCAATGTTAAATTTATAACCATTTGTTTCGTTTATTTTTTATCATAAAATTATTTGCAAAGTTTCATTTTAACCACAGGCACAATACGCATCCGTTTTGTTATACATTTTTTTTAATCCCGGTCACTTAATTTGCCACGTAATTGACATTTTTTAAGTACCAAGTTTAAACTTTTTCCCTTACACAATAAAAAATGTATAATTGAAAGTGAATCGCCAGCCGGATCCGCAATTTTATAAAGCCCTCGATTACAAAAGATCGATTTATAAAATGGTTTTAAATGAGGCAATGTCAGAGCTCGTAGCTGCAAGAAATTGCACTGTTTAGATACGGTTATAAGTGAAGCGTTGGAGTCGCCGTTTGCTTTCTCGCTTACTGGAGCAGACCCTTAATAGTCAACTGAAATACAATATCGTCGTTAAGTAGCATTAAAATCCAAAACTTATCTTTAAGTGTGTCATAAAAACCTTTGTTTAAAGTTTTATTGGTCGAAGTTACAGGTTAGAGGGATCTTTCATTCTTTTAATAAGTCCTGATATAAAGAAGAGAGCAGAGATTTACTGTTACACTAATGGACCTGGCAATGCTTTGCTATTGCTTGATTTAATTTTAAGGGTATTTAAGGGTAGTTATCCCATTTCATCCCTTTGACTTAAGTAATAGAATTGAAAAAAAATTTTATGTCAATTAAGAATAATATTAAATAATTTTATAATTATAGTTTGTAGGAATTTGTTGCAATTTATTTTTATTGTATAGGGGTAGCTGCCCCATTTAAATATATTTTTTTGTACTGACGATATTCTCTAAAAACATCCTGGTACTAAAATGTGTAAATTGTGAAATTTGAGTAAAATTTGATGAGTAGTTTTTGAAAATGTAGAAATTAAGTGGAGTTTTATTTAATTTTAAGGGTAGTTATTCCATTTCATCCCTTTGACTTAAGTAATAAAATTGCAAATAGCTTTTTGGTACTTGTGTGACCACACCTAAATGTCCCTATCTATTATCTAGCGAAACCACTGCCAAGGGAACGAAACATAATGTGACTAAATAGGTTAGGTTAGAACATTTTAGGTATTTTTTTAATTATTATTTTTGCATTTCTGTTGCCATCTGACCCTAGGCTAATCTATGGCAACAGAAATGAAAAAATAATAATAAAAAAATAACTAAAAGGTTCTAACCTAACCTATTTAGTCACAGTATGTTTACCTGTATTCAACATTTAACAGAATGTAAAGACCAAAATTGTGGCTAGGTTGGACAGAGGCGCAACTCAACAGAAATGCAAAAATAATAATAAAAAATACCTAAAAGGTTATAACCTAACCTATTTAGTCATAGTATGTTTACCTGTATTCAACATTTAACAGTAGAATGTAAAGACCAAAATTGTGGCTAGGTTGGACAGAGGCGCAACTCAACAGAAATGCAAAAATAATAATAAAAAAATACATAAAAGGTTCTAACCTAACCTATTTAGTCAGTATGTTTACCTGTATTCAACATTAGAGTCAATCTCAACCGGGTCTTCTTTCCACGCTAATTTTTCCAAGCCCCTTCCCTTGGCAGTGGTTTCGCTATATAGTAGATAGGGACTTGTATGGTCCGTATAATACACAAGTACCAGTTTTGTATATCCCTTAAAAATAATATTACATAATTTTAGCTTTATAGCTTGTAGGAAGTTAGTTTAGTTTATATTTATTGTATAGGGGTAGCAACCCCATTTCAACCCCTTCCGATTGTGAATCTAAACCATTCAGAGACCTACTCATACACAAAAAATGTCATCAAAATTGGTCCTCCCGTTTAGGAGGAATTCAGTGACATACACACGTACAAAAGAATTATATATATAAAGTTGTATTATACTATTATATGTACATATTTCAGGCCAAAATTAAAACGAAAAATGCTTCCGGAAATGGGTGGACGAATTTGTAAATTTTGCTGAGTACACTGTTATAACGGAAGTAGTTTTGATGTAATATGTAACGCAGAGTTGTAACGGAATTCTAGGTTAAGGTTGCGTGCTCAGTCAGTCACCCGTTGCCTAGCAACCATCAAGCTGAACGCTGCAATTCGTTAGTCACTCCCTGTTGCTTGTCTCGTCTCATTCGAAACTGGGTGAATCTGAAACCAGACAACCTTGCAAATCCTACATTTCTTTCTATCGGTAAAAACGTAATATATTCCTAAAAAAAATAAGACAGTTGAGTTTTGTCAGTTGCTTTCCAACGTGGCGACAAAGTAATAAAGTGCTATATATTACCCTATCTGTTTTTATTATAGGGTCAAAAGAAACAGTGCAAGGTACAATTTAATGGAACTAATACACAATGTTTACTGGATACAGGTAATATTACATCCCTACGTAATCACACTGACACAAAGCAAAGATGTTGAACAACAAATAAAAAAAAAGAAGATTTTTAACAAAATACAAATGATTACAACTAATCTTACAGCTGTTTCATAAACCGCATAATACCCTCTGATAATACCCATCATACTATCCCTCTGATGTGCTCCAAATAAAATAGTTAAGGAGATCCGCCATAAAAAATTTATTTTGTTTATTTTTAGGATTTAACCTCTGAATTTATTTTTATACTGTTTAGTACAACTAAAAAGAATGATTGGGGGGAGAAACATTTTCCCGCACATTTATTTACTTTTAATCTAAAAATTTTGATTTATTTTTATAATTTTTTAGGTTTTTTGTTTTAAATAACTTTTTAGTTTTTTAGCAAGTTTGAATCAATCCCTATTAAAGCGCGTGAATGACATACGTGTGTACGTGAGTAACATATAACAGATGATTGCATCCATCATATGTAAAATACTTAAACAAAACTTAGCATAAATTATAGGCCTACTTTGCAGTTATGTTTATAACTTCAATCGTTATAATTTCTTGTGAAGTTGATTTTTTTAAATATGAGTTGTAGAACTAATGTATACTGTAATACGTTATAATATTTGGAGGATATAAACTGTGTATAAATACAACCTTTTGTCGTAAATGTATTCGTTTATACAAATTTAAAGAAGAGATACTTATTCGTTTAACTTCGGAAACATTCGTTCATCTTCGTATAACGTATAAACATATTCAATTATTAATTTCTTTACTATAATATTAATAACTTCTAAATCATTTGATGTATCATTATGAAATAAAAGCAATTAAAAGATAATATTTTTATCCTTAAAATATATATAATAAAACATTTTAACAAATAGGCCTACTGTAGGCTATTTTAATCTTTACAGTTGTACTCATTTACCGAGTTAAAAATCCCCGTCAGCATAATTAGGTAGGCCTAGATAAAGTCTCTTGTGTTTTTAATATTTTGTAGCCTATAATGTAATGACACTTTTTAGATATGGAAAACCATGTGCTGGTTGTAACAAAAAAGTTATACGGTTATATTTAAAAATATATTTTTTAAACTTTTTGTATTATAAAGCAAATTTTAATTTAGTATTTCTATGGCTATAGTGTTTTCCATATTTAAAAAATCGTATAAATATATCCAAGATTAAGTAGTAAAAATTTCAAAAGCCTAGGACTAATACTTTAGATTTTATTCAATCATAAGTACGTCCAAACATGAAAAATTAAACTTTCGGGAAACGGAGTTCAAAGTTTCAACACTGTATAATCGCGAATTGAACTACCTTTTTTATTATTTTTTTTTTAATATGAAAAATAATCACAAAGGCGTAAAAATTTGCGTATATTCTCAGAAAAGTATGTAGAATACAAAAATTAAATAAGAAATTCCAAAAGATGATGATTTTTAGTGGCGTATCGCCTTAACTCGCTTGTTTTTTATAACAAGTTAAGTACTTAAGGGTCTTCTATACCTTGCGTAAAACAGCAAAAATATGCAGTTGGTACTAACGTGTTTCGGACGCCGTTTTCAACCTAAAAAGTTGTGAAACATCTTAAATTGTTCTTAAAGGCTATGTGCTTATGTCTTAAATCTCATAACTGAAAGAAATCGACGGTAACTCATTTTAATCAACAGTTTAACTGAGTAAAAATCGATTACTTTTAACGCATTTTTTTGGCAGTTTTAAGCAATAATTTCCATATTTTAAGCTACACGTAAAAAATATAAAGC
Source organism: Philaenus spumarius (assembly GCA_018207615.1). NCBI lineage: Eukaryota > Metazoa > Arthropoda > Insecta > Hemiptera > Aphrophoridae > Philaenus > Philaenus spumarius. Next base: position 197,985 of record JAGFPH010001777.1, on the reverse strand, counting down.
CTTCTTTATAACTCAAAGTAGTTTCCCAGATTATTAATTTATAAATAGAGTCCGAAACACGTTATTACGAATGCATGTTTCGACGATTTTGCGGCTTTAGTCAGACCTTTCGTATTGAAATCATACGGTACACTCGGGAGTTTTCTTCACGGTAAAGAAGCGCCTTAGTATATTTCTGAATTAATGTACTCAATAAGTCTACACTTAAATATGTTAAGCACAAATCTCTTTATATTTTCTGCAACTGTATTCATCTTAAGATCCTGATGGTGGAACTTTACGATAATTCTCAGAACCTTATTCCGAAATATTTAAATCATTTTGAAGTGTGTTATCTTAGCTCAGCCCTAAAGATGAATGTCATGCGCACAAATTGGTTCCAATCATTGCTTATATAGAAGCAGTGAGTTATGCAGGTTTGGCTCAAAGTTCCTCTCGAGCAGCGAATTCATTTTCCCGAATTGTATGATCATTTTTATATTTTTTTAATGAAATACCCTTTCCAGTGCAGTTTGTCATCATGCGTCATACCCAGATACTTAGACATGTTAACGGGAATTATAATCTATGGGATTTTATGACGATGAAACTAAATTTTTTTCTGTTAGTAAAATTTACAAATTTAACTTACTTAATAAGTATTACCTTCTATTTCATTGCCCACTATCCTGATCGTATAGACTGGCTTTGTATTTTTCAATTCACCTCTGATGCACTTTTTACAGTCGCCTTTACCGTTTTCTTATCGGAATAGTTGACTATGATTGTGCACTTCTTGGAGGATATCCTTGGTGTCTAGAAGATAGAACTATGGTTCAAGGACACTAACTCGTAGAACTCCTGCTAATTAATTCTTTATCCCTAAATACGTTCCCTTGTCCTTGGTTTTAAAATATCTCACTGATAAGTGAAGTGCAAAGGAAGCTCAATGTCCATTTCAGAGGTATTACCAAGTAAACTATTTTAACACAACTTACGAAAGAGGAAGCACAATGTCCATTTCAGAGGTATTACCAAGTAAACTATTTTAACACAGCTTTCGAAATGAGGAAGCACAATGACCATTCCACAGGTATTACCAAGTAAACTATTTTAAAACAACTTACGAAAGAGGAAGCACAATGTCCATTTCAGAGGTATTACCGAGTAAACTATTTTAACACAACTTACAAAATGAGGAAGCCCAATGACCATTCCAGAGGTATTACCAAGTAAACTATTTTAAAACAACTAACGAAAAAGGAAGCACAATGTCCATTTCAGAGATATTACCAAGTAAACTATTTGAACACAGCTTACAAAATGAGGAAGCACAATGACCATTTTAGAGGTATTACCAAGTAAACTATTTTAAAACAACTAACGAAAGAGGAATCAAAATGACCATTTCAGAGGTATGACCAAGTAAACTGTTTTAACACAACTTACGAAATGAGGAAGCACAATGTCCATTTCAGAGGTAATTAACAAATAAACTATTTTAACACAACTTACAAAATGAGGAAGCACAATGACCATTCCAGAGGTATTACCAAGTAAACTATTTTAAAACAACTAACGAAAGAGGAAGCACAATGTCCATTTCAGAGATATTACCAAGTAAACTATTTGAACACAGCTTACAAAATGAGGAAGCACAATGACCATTTTAGAGGTATTACCAAGTAAACTATTTTAAAACAACTAACGAAAGAGGAATCAAAATGACCATTTCAGAGGTATGACCAAGTAAACTGTTTTAACACAACTTACGAAATGAGGAAGCACAATGTCCATTTCAGAGGTAATTAACAAATAAACTATTTTAACACAACTTACAAAATGAGGAAGCACAATGACCATTCCAGAGGTATTACCAAGTAAACTATTTTAAAACAACTAACGAAATGAGGAAGCACAATGTCCAGTCCAGTTTCTTCTGAAGAGATGGTAGAATAAAATCAGCAACTAAACTGCAACGTTATTTAAAAGAATAAAGACTGCAGTATGCCGAAACGGAAGCACATTCACGCAATGAAACTGTATAAAATAAACATTTCATTAAAACCCGTAAATTATTTTGGCTTTTTGTGTTTTAAAAAAATACTTGAATTTTGTCTAGAAAGATTTGATCACTTCAAATGTAGATGCTGCTCAAATAAAACAATTATAAATGTTCAAGTTTTATAATCATAAATAATTAATTAAAATAATTTATTAACTTGAAGAAAATTAAAATACTGAAAATAAATTGTCAAATGTCTAAAATAATATTAATCCTTCTTATCTAAGGCCTGTATTACACTATCAAACTTCTTTGTCAAAGATCTTTGATCAAATTTCTTTGACGTAATATTTGATAGTGTAATATGCACTTTTTTTTATCAAAGTTGGCACACGTCAAATTTCTTTTGTCAACGGTTCTTTAAGAGAGAACCTTTGATCAAAAATATTTGACAAAGAAATTTGATAGTGTAGTACAGGCCTGCGACAGTTTTTAGATCATTGAACAAAATATTACCTAAAACTGTTTATTTCGAAATTCAAGTGTACCAATAAAACATAATAGAAAACAAAAATATTAATATTTTGAATTTTTAAGGTTCAGAGGGTTTACAGCCCAGGCAGGCTGTATTTAAAATAGTACTAGTATTTTAAGCTTATTGTTGCTAACAATTTTTCAGATATCTCGAAACTTATTTTAAACGTTAGATAGTTTTTATATATTTTTATTAATGTGCTTTTCAAGACATTATGTACACTTGAAGTACGAATGAAGCCGTTTAGAACTGATCCGGAAAATTATTCCATACATCTCGCCAGCGTTTTGTTTCAATTTCAGTTTGTTTCTTTTGGATTTTTCTCGACTAATACTTGTTTCTTTATATTTAAGCATTGTAATCCGCAATTTTTATGTTTTATTTTTAACATTTTATATTATATTTTCTTCAACGTCTGAAAAAAATGGGTATCTTTGCAGTGTTGGTGTGTATCTTTCGAAATGTGAACTGTTCTTTATTTATTTATTTTTTATTATTAATTGGAAATGAGAAAAAACACAAAATTGTTACATACATGTTTTCAACAAACTGCAAAGGTCATGTATTTACTGAAAATTCAGAAAAAAAACGACTTGTCCAACTGAATAGAAATATGTTTTATTACATATAAGGCAACTTTAAAATAGCCTTTACCAACCTTTTCAAACCGAACAAATGTAGACCTAATCGTGCAAAAGGACAGCAAAGTCCAAACCCGTGGAAAGCTTCTACATATTCAATATGCATACAATATCTAATACATTTATTAATAAAGAAGACTATAACATTAAAAACGTTTGATCTATTTATCCAAATAAACACACTCCAGGAATTTGCCGTTCTAATTCTATTGTATTTGAATTCCTAACATTTTGGTATGTCATCATCTGTGCTGGACATTCTTTTACAGACATTCTTATACTGCTGATAGTTTCAAAAATTCTTTTAATTGTATTTCACATATTTTTGTTTCATTTTCTACCGTTTCTTCTTCCAAGAATTTATTTACGGTTGTCATGATTACTGATCAAAAACAAACGGTAGTCTACTTTAATTCGGCGAAAGGAGCTATTTTCTAAACATTATAACGAATTTCTTATATTTTTAGTCAAATTTTCTTAAATTAACTAGTCTGAAGCTATTAATGGCTTTATTTCAAACAAAAACTACTCGTTTCGACGGCGTTCTTGGTGCCCTTGAATTGCATAATTCATATAGCCTATGTTAGTAACAACAGAATTATGCGATAATATCAACAATATAACTCTCGAGTCCCAAGCAAACACAATACATTTAATCTAAATAATTTCCTTCCTTTAAGCTTTTACTTCCAATGTCTGTATTGTAGAACCAATCTCGTCTTGGTTTGACCCTATGGTGAAACCGATTCCGTGGTAAAGTCTACTTGATTATGTTTATCAATACCTAAAGGTTTAAATACGAACCCTGGTTTCCTCGGCCTTTTAGGTCAAACAAATTCAAAGCTCCGTGAAGAATAAAAAAAAGAAGATAATTGCAATAACACGCTAAGTGATACATTTCCTGTATTGTTACGTCTTGATGTGCAATGCTCAGATGTAAGTCAAAGATTGCGTACGAAGACGGGAGAGGGGGAGGGCACGCGTTGATAATTAAAGACGGACCAAAGCGGAGCAAGCTGCAGGTTGCATGTTGCATGCTCACAGTCAATCGGAGCGGAAATAATGGCAACGTTACAATCTAATTAACATTAACATTTATACATTTAATATATATATATATTATTGATCCTTTCTACCATTAACAGGGAAAACTAAACACTGTCATCCACAAAAATAGTTTGAATATTATGATAAGTAAAATTACGTGAAATTAATTGCCTATGGATCAATAAAAACTGTGATGCCTCAAGTTTAAAGAAGAACTCAAATGTACAAATAATTTCAAAGGAAATGTTGTTTCTAAATTTAAAACAAAAACTTTATTTACTAATTAGAAGCTCATCTGATTAAGGATTTTCAGTGTTGGTGCAATAATCAGAAACTTAACTCTTCTAAACTGGCATGTAGCATATGTTTTGATGGCATGTACACCATCAGCTAATTTTACACTTCGAAATCAATACTCACAATCTTATAATGAGTCCAAAATATATCACACTGGTAAATTTCTGTAAAAAATAAATTAACAGTCAGTCTTGGCATAATCCTACGTTCAAATGAAGCATTTTAATAGGCTAGCGTGTTATTTTGTAGGCCTACTTGAAAATCAGTTTCACTATCAATTACACTACACAATTACGTTCATACAGATCCCTACTAAAATCGTCTAATGACAAATCTGAAGGAATACCTTTCAAAATCAGTTCCAACGTCTCTTACACTGATAGAATCGTCATCCAATACGTCATCTAAACAATTTCAAATATCACACTGATTTGAATAAAAACCCCGAACCGCAAAAGAAGGAACAAAAACAATAACTAAACAACTAAATTGTAAGTTACGTTTAATACGTTACCCTTATGTACATTTCGATGGCATGGTCATCATCCTCAGAGGGTTTTAACACTACTATATTATGTGTAGTGTTAAAATACTACTCTCTGTGAGTAGTGTTAAAACCCTCTGAGGATGATGACCATGTCATCGAAATGTACATAAGGGTAACGTATTAAACATAACTTACAATTTAGTTGTTTAGTTATTGTTTTTGTTCCTTGTTTTGTGGTTCAGGGTTTTTATTCAAATGAGTGTGGTATTGTAAGGGATAATTATAATAATAATTATTATATTTGTGCGTTGTAAGTTTTGTAAAGAAGATTGGTTTTTGTCTAACTGAAGTAAGTTTAGAAAAAATTTTACATTTCGTACTTTTTGACAAACTAATATTTTACATTGTTTTATTTTACTGTAACTTATTATTATTCACTTAAATATAAAATTTAGCTTCATATTACAACAATGGGGTAATACACGTTAATGGAATATCTATTCCTCACAGAGTAGTTTCTTCTAGGCCAGATGGCCAATGCTTATTCTACTCTTTGGCTTTAATTGTACATGCCACGATTCACTGGGGTTTGAGGTGAGGACCAGAGTTGTTAGCCATGTTTCAAACAATTGGCGCAGGTTCAAACCATATACTTTAAAAGTAACAGGAGATATTTATTCAACAAAAAAGAATATATCTCGGATATGAGCAAACCGGTAACTTTTAGAACCTCCTGTGAAATTCAAGCTGAATACGAAATATTTTTTATGAATTTCAGGTGTACTTAGATGGTTATTTGTTGTGGGAGAGTTTTGGCGAAACGATTGAGGGAGTAGGGATGCTAAGGTTTACTGGGGAACTAACGAGAGGTCACTTTGATGTTCTCATTCCTCTCACACCTTCTTTACCTGACAACTCAACGGATATTAGTGCGGAGGAAATGCAGTCAGCTTCCCAATCCCAGGTTTCAAGTCTCCAAATTTCTCAACGTCCAACTCTATCAGAACAGTGTAGGCTACATCATCATCTGATGCAGTTCAGTCGCATCCAGAACAAATACCAAAAAACGAGGCAAAAAAATACGAAAGCGTTTTTCTAATCCAAATCGCGTAAAAGCACATAGTAAAGCGGTAAAAAAAAACACTGTCTCAAAATACAAACAGAATCAGCTAACATACTTTGAGATGTAACATTTGCTGTAGGTAACCATATTATTGCAATAGCGAATATTGTCCTGTCAGCTAATAGTATATATAGACAAGTAAGCGCGTGGAGAGGGAATAGACGATACATAATAATAAATATTATAATATACGTTTACGTAAATACACTTTGCGGACATAAAGCGTGCATTAAAAATCAGTTGATAATGCACTATGGTAAAATAGTTATACGCAAATATCAAGGGTGCAAAGTTAGCAAAGTTAGAAGCGTAGAAGGTACATTTTTTCTCAAAGTTATGTGCCTTAGCGATAAGACCTTTCTATACAAAATTAAAACTCACAAATTAAAGACTGAATCTATTCATTTTCCGCTACTTCGCTTAGTTTCCTAGATATCCACGCTAAAAATTCGCTTATTTTTTAAAAATAAATTTTTCATCGCGTTTTTTGCCTTATTTATCTAGCTACCTTTTCAGCCTTTCGTCCTATGAAAAATTTATGCAGCATAAGGATATATAGAGCGTTAAATTTCCTTCAAGATCATATGATATTTTACGATATTATCTTCAACGTTCAAAAGAGGGAGCAAATTAATTTATCTTTACGTGTAAATTCCGAGATTTTGCAGAAAAACTTACCTATCGTTATTTTTTTGTTACTCCACTTCTCTAACTCTCTATATAAGCCAATATTTACGTATTTATATGTATAAATAGAAAGTAATATATGTATACATATAATTGCCACGTAAAGAAATTGTATGTTATACAGGATCTTTCAGAACTCTCTAACAATATTTGAAGGCATTGCTTCTGGGCCAAAAGCAAATCTAAATATCACATTGAATTGTCCGAAAGTCCTAGTTACTCACGCTTTTTTTCATGTTTTTTACGTATTATTTTTTTTTTTTTTTATTTTTTTTATTTTTTTTTTTTAAATTAATAAACCTAAACTATTAAAACCTAAAATCAATATTTTCCGAAAACCTAAATGGCGGCCATTTAAAACCTTTGAACAGGAATAACTGTAAAGTGACTGATGGTATCAATATTTTACATGAATCTTTAAAAAAAAATTGTATAACAAATATAACGATACCTCATTTTCTAAGATTGACCAAAGATTTATCGAGATATACTACTTTTTATGGCGCGCCTGTTGGTAGCAGGTTGCAATTCTGTCGAGGCAATATCCTCCATAACAATGCAACAATCATCTTACTCTTACCATGGTTATAACCGTGGCCTTAATAAAAATTGGTTTTCCTCCTACAAAATAATACTACTAATAGAAAACATCTTTATTGGGTTTTTGTTTTAAAACTTACTATGAATTCGTTGCATTGCACCAATGAAAATGCCAATGAACATTGTTTTAATTAAAAACGAAATGCAATGTGAATTATGTTACATATAGAATAAATAACTTTGATAATGAAACCCTTGCAACGACAGTTAATAGAAATCGATCAAAATGTCCTCCTCCTACACGTTTACAAGATGAGAAACGATTTGTCATTGACTGCAAATATTCTTTCTTGTAGCCTATATTAATGTGCACATTAACTTCGTAAAGGCTTTGGAGAGTCAACAACAATTTGTAAATATTTTTCTTAACTCATTAACCGTTTTTGTTAAACTGTTTTACATTTCATTTAATAATATATTAATCAGTATTTATCTGTAGTATACAGTAATAGTTGTTATCAATTCCTGGCTCGTCATGGGAACTTGGCTTTGGGGTTCGTTTTCTTCTTCATCAGTTGAGAAAGTATATAGATCTTCGAGGATGACTGGCAGAAGATCAATATTGAGTTCTTAATCCTCATTGTCCAAGAGGGGATCCCCATTAAGACAGTTCCCCTGGCAGTTTTGCAGGGAAAACGGAGCGAGGGCCAGCCGATCTTTTGCCGTGGGGGTCATAAAACTGTCAAAACAGCCAGGTAGGGCCGAGGGCCAGTCGACTCCCCAGAGCGGAAGTGATTCAGGGGAGGGGTAAGATTAAATGCATAGAGCTAATTTCTATAGAAGAGTTTTTAAGGTTAATAATTATACAAATATTATAATCATACTGTTATCGGCAAAATACTGTGACTAAACAGTTTAGGTAAGTCCTCTAGTTTTTTTTTAATTCTAATTATATAAAGTGATAATACGACGAAATATTATAATTATACAAATATTATAATCATACTGTTATTGGCAAAATACTGTGACTAAACAGTTTAGGTAAGTCCTCTAGTTTTTTTTTTTATTCTAATTATATAAAGTGATAATACGACGAAATATTATAATTATATAAATATTATAATCATACTGTTATCGGAATACATAAACGATAATTAAAACCTTTCCACCCGCACACCCACCGCACAGTAGAACAGGTCACTGATCCTTAGCCGGCTGGCCCTCGCTCCGCCAAGCCTCTGGCTGTCAAATTACCCTCGTCAAAGTTTTTAGGCAACTGTCCCTCGGTCCTAGACTCGTTTTGCAGTTACCTCTCTGCATTTGGTGGTGGCACAAATCTTGTGCACTAACAAAAAATAATATTAAATATTTCACAGTTGTTTCAAATTACTTCATTTATTGTTTGTATGAGTCAACCTCTTTGGACCCATATGGTAAATAGAACCCGAACTAGAGAGACCGCATTCTGTCAGTATAGTTTGCACATTGTGCGAGCACAGTTATTTGATGTCTGTAGGCAGTACGCATTACTCAGTAAAGTAGTAGGTCGACGGGAACAGTAGTGAAACAGAAACCGTCGTGATTGCGATCTGTAAAAGCCAAGTATAATTACAGCACAGCCGCTAGACTATACTGCCCCCAGAACCTTCCCACTTCTATGTAATTGCCTACAATTTTCGGGTCATTAATTAGCCGAAATTACAATTATTATAGCGGAATATTGTAATTATTTCTGAATTACTGTTTGATACTTCCATGACGAACTTTTTACAAGCGACTTTTCTTAATAAGAATCTACCTTTTGATACACTAAGCTTGCAATAATTGATAGTCAAGGTAATCGCAGTCACTCTTAAAATCGTCTTAAACTATGATAAGTAGGTAAACAATTATTAATGTTTCTATCTCAACAAGGTCACTCTTAAGCTGTGTGTCGCAGTCGAATATCTCAGTAAAGTACCAAGGTGATATTTAAAATAGTTCTAAACCAACACTGTTCCAATAATCAAAATTTAAACGTATTTGAGAATAATTTGGGGGGGGGAGGGGCAGAATTTGATACCTCAAAACAATAGTTTATGATATTATCGCTTGAATTGGTTTTATTTAAAGATGCCCTAAAATATCTTTGTCCCTTTTTTAGTTTTTAGTACATTAAATTTAGGCCCAAAAGAGGGTCGACGCTTACAAATTCATAAAGCCCACAATTTTCAGGATTAGTTCCTAGATATTTGTATAACTACGAATCCTGAATAGTCTCCCAAATTTTCATATTATGTTATTAACCTCATTTTGTTATTAAAGTAATTTTGATATTAATATCATTTAGATGTTTATTTACTTTTGCTATCAATATCATTTTGTTATTAACATCATAATGTTATAATTATCATTTTCTTATTAACATCATGATGTTATAATCATATTTTTTTAATTAACATCATGATTTTATAATTATATGTTTTCTATACTCATATTATAAAGAGGTAAAGTTTGTTTGTTTGTTTGTGTGTTTGTTTGTTTGTTTGTATGTAGGGGGTAATCTCTGGCACTACTAAACCGATTGAAAAAACAGTTTTACTAATAAAAAGCTCCACTATCCCTGAGTAACATAGGCTATAATTCATTTCGATAAAAACCTTTTTTTATTCCAATATTTGTAAATTTAGTCGGAAAAAATTCTTAGGTTAGGCCCAGAATGATAAATCAACACAATCATGTATTTACATTTATTACCGTAGCAACCAATTAATTGATAACAGGTAATATAGCTGTTAGCACCAATATTTCCACTAACAGCTGATTTCAAAATTTGAAGCAATTATTTTTGTATTTCTAGCTTTTAGGTTAGAGTTTTAAAGTGTAGACCTGAGCCTTGCTGGTTCTTTTAACAATTATTATAACTGCTGTTATCAAATATAAGAAATAACTTGATTTGAACATTTATCATTATTTACCATCTTAGTTTTGAGGTTATTATTAATCGTACACCTTTATTATAAATAAAACAACATATGTTTTTAGAAGGTTCCATTGGGGGTTGGCGTGCGGAGCACGCAGGGGTCTCCCCTAGTAATAATATAATTTTGTTATTAACATCGTTTTGTTATAATTATCATTTTGCTGATAATACTATTTTGTTATATATATCATTTTATTATTAACATAAGTTTGTTATTAATGTAATTTTGTTATTATCATCTTTTTTTTATTAATGTAATTTTGTTATTAATATCATTTTGGTAACACTTTTGGAACTGCTGGTAGCAGGCCTACGCAGTTCCTTGGTCGCGAGCCGAACTTACATATCTCGGTTTTTAAACTCTTTTTTCTAAAAATACATACATTTTAAGAACTAATTCATTAAATCCGTCACAATAACTCCAAAACATTGATATACACGCCATTATTATTAAGACTTTTTCAACTTTATCCATTCATTAACAAGTAAATTATCATATAATGGGATAAAAACTTGTTCAACCGAAATATCTCATGGTTTCAGCTTATATTAGAAATTTCTTTCAATGTAATCCTATTACTTTAAATGAGCAATTCTTGTATCTATCTTTGTATCGCGGATCTCGAAAACGGCTCTAACGATGTTGATGAAAATTTGCATACAGGGGTTATTTGACGTCAGGAATTGAATGCGCTAGGTCTTATGTCTTCAAAAACGAGCATAAAGTCTGAACAATGCGCATAAATTTTAAAATCTGAACTTCTTTTTATACCACCTTTCAAGTCACTTATAAGGCGAATAAGTACAGCTTCTTTTTATAGCTCCTTCAAAATCACTAAATATTCGAATATATACATTATAGATGCAATCCAGATGTTAAAAATACTGAACGATGCACGTTCACCCAGGTACAAACGAGCCAAAGATTAGCGAGAGCCTTTAGAGAGTTTTCCAACTGCGAGCGAAGCGAAGCAGCCATCTGAGGCCGTAGGCTGAGACGGGGTTGGGACGCGAAGCGTCCAGGGGCAGAGCCCCTACTGATATAAATATGTAATCATTTATTTATATAGATCCAAAAACAAAATGTCCATCTTCCTGTTTATTTATTTAATGACGGATTTACTAGAATCGGTCGACTGTCACGAACACATTTCCGTCGGTCATAAATTAATATAAAACACGAAATACGTGATGAACTATTTGCCTTTGGTAGAAAATACTACTGTAGTTTGAATTGGGTTAGTTGCGCTCATTCAAATTCAGTTTCTAGAATACCGTCCGTCATAAATAAACGCACACTTGGCAGAAGATATTCTGATAACTGTACACACACACGGTGGCTGCCAGAGACAATAGTAAAGTATGCCATTAGGACAACCGCACCTATGTGCCGGGCCCTTTGCTAGACAAAAGCTGGAATATTACGTCGTCTTGCATATCTTTAAAATAAACTTTGCTGGTCAACTATTTGATAAGTAAATTAACATAAATCAATTTTGGTTTTTATTACTATAACTTTTAATGTTTAAATAATTTACGTATACAATATACATTTTATTTTTATCAGTAAGAATGTTATTATTCACTAATCTGTAAACAGAAAATGACAGACATTGTTTGAGTCAAAATATTGGATAAATTGGTAACTATGGAAATGAACATCAAATACTAGTCTACAAGAAAGAAAGGTTTTTGTTAATAATTGTCAAAATAGCTAAATAGACTTGGATGAAACTTGTATTGCATAAGTTATACATTATATTCTGAGATACCGTACTTAAATATTTTATTTTCACAATTTACCAAATGAAGTGATGGCAAATCTGATAAAATATTTGTATTCTGAAAAATATAATGGAATAGTCAGCATTTGTCTATCAATTACAGATAACTTTCTTTAGTACGTTATTTAGTAAGATAATCAATAAATCCTTATTATTACTTTTTTATTTATTCAACTATGGAAGACCCCTGCGTGCTCCGCACGCCAACCCCGTTGGAACCTTTTATACACATACTGTTATGTTTTCTTTGAAATAATAATAAAGCAAGGTAAGATGGTAAATAACGTTAAATGTCCAAATCAAATTATTCCGTATATTTTATAACAGCAGTCATATAATAAAGGTTAAAAGAACCAGCAAGGCTCAGGTCTACACTTTAATAAAAACCTAACCTAAAAGTTAGAAATACAAATAACTGCTTCAAAGTTTGAAATCATCTTTTGGTAGAAATATTAGAGCATACAGCTTCTTCTTTATTTGTGTCTGTACAATTTACTGTTTACCTTATTCTAGATTAAAATACAATTTTAATGAATTAATCTATTGTAAAATAGGCCCGCGGATAATTGAGAGGTTGACTATATTATCGTTGTACCAGCTCCTGAAAAAGGGAGATAGACAAACGCTTAGACGATACTAAAATTATACTTGAAAATGCCTTGAAGCGTTATTTATATTAGCTGCACGAATATTAGCAAAGAAACAATTTTGAGGTTTAAAACAATACACTACTTGATGGTAGTGATATCATCCACTTTACTATAACATAAACGCTTCTTAGCCATAACTACTGTGATGGTAATTATAGAACAAAGTACGAAACGACGTACTACATTATAATTATTACGATTTATATAAATTAAATTTTTAGAAATTTTGGGTAAGCGAAACTTGTTTTTCGAGGACTTCAATATTTACAATTCGTAAAACAATACATAATAAAATATAAACCCTAATTAAAACACTATAACGCAATAATTTACGCAGTAGATTGATTTATTTATATGAATTAGGGTTATAAAAAAGCAGTTTAGAATGCAAGCTGACGTGGCAGTTGAATGAATGGAACAGACATAGTGACTTGTCAATAGATACTCGCTAGTGGTCAAGGTCACAAAGGTTAAAGGCCACGGTTAAACTCGGAGCCGCCGGGTTTACTAATTTGTTCCTCTCAAACATTTTAGTGGTTAAACATTCCCACAGCTTTACAATAAATTTACATACATTTCGTT
>JAGFPH010001777.1:163743-174406 GCA_018207615.1 Philaenus spumarius | reverse complement strand
AAAATTTTTTGAGATGTTGAACTAACATATTCAAGTTGTTATACATACATCTAGTGTGTTGAAATGTAAAGGTTAATATAATACAATACATACATTTTTAAAGATGTTCAGAAGCCAAAACAGTAGTTTTTAACACACAAATTGTAGCTTTTGTTGTGAATAGCAGAATGTTAAGCGATACAATAAAATTATCACTTTTCCATCAAAAAACAAAAACATCACGGTTTTATTAAATATATTTTGGGGTTTAATTACAAGAATCTGAGATTGCATGTTTATGATATTGGGTGTTTTTATTCTGAGAACAATCGGATGTGTTTTAAGAAAATTTCAGAATTCTTACAAAGTTTGTGGGCCGATTGAAACAAGATTGCAGTATAGATGTAAAAGGCAATGAGAAAGTGATAAATAGCAGGGCTAGTCTACTGGCCTGGGGCGAATTCCTATCAACCGCGGGTCTCGTCTTACTCAGTTAAAAGACTTACAATTTATCAAATAATTTTACAAATTTCTGGATGGATTTTCATAACATTCCCGGGTTGTTTAATTTTCTTGGAAGCATTTTACGATGGTAGAAAGATCATTTCACCTAAAATAAATGTTAGTCAAATTTTATACATAGAAGACAGTCGTGCATTTAGTTTCCCAAAAATATACGATTTAATAAAAAGTATTATTCTGCTACTTCAATACAATACTAGTAAATCCCCGAGAAAAATCACAGGCTAATGAATTAGATACACATCAGAAATACATCATTTATACAAAATACTATTTAAACAACACACTTTATCTAGGCCTACCTAACTATGCAGACGGGGATTTTTAACTCGGTAAATGTGTACAATTATAAGGACTATAAAACTGTAGGAATATTTGTTAAGATTTTGTGTTTATGTATATTATTATATACATTTAAAGAAAGATACAAATATTATCTATCAATTGCCTTTTATTTCATATTGATAGATCAAATGATTTAGAAGTTATTAATATTATAGGCTGTATTATTGATTGAAGTTGTAAACATAACCCCAAAGTATAGTCTACGCTAGGTTTTGTTTGCGTATTACAGATGATGGGTGAAATCAGCTGTTATAAGTTAAACGAATATTGATTTCTTCTTTAAATGTTACTCCACGTACGCTCGAACGTACACTCGCTTTTATAGGAGGTGACAATATACAAGCAGAAACGTGTAAGTTACATCCGTTAGACATCTGTAAATTTTAAATATTACGTCATTTTAATACTGATATTTGAAAAAAGGGGTTAACGAACTTTAAATGCATTTGCGTTTTGCACTTGCGCAAAAGCATTCCGCTGTCCAATTCGTATAATTTGATGATATATGAAGTAAGGCTATGCAAAGTATATTGTTTCGGTTTGACACCTGTGACCCCTGCAGGTGGCCGGCCCGAACCCTGTCCCTGACGAGAGCTTCTATTTATGACCGGCAATATGACGTTAATTGTTGCATAAGAAATATTAACATGATTTCGTTCAAGTGTGTTTTGTCTTAGAAGTCTGCGGGTAGGTTTCAACCGGTTCTAACCTTGTATAAAACATTACAAATTTTAAAATACATTTACTGCACATAACACGTTTGTAAAAGTTATATTTTTGACTAGTAAGTCCCCGTACATATTCAAAATGTTATACACATCGGAAAAAACGTGTTTTTGTATTCGTCTTGAAAGTGTAAGTTCTGCGTCAGGAAGCGGACGTGACAGATTTTACTTAAAACCATGAAATAAATTTTGGAAAATAAAACAAAAGATCATACATCAAGAAAACTTTTCGGGAGAGGGGGTAAGGTCAGGACCGGGGATTTGAATGTAAGGACGCACATGTGAGCTTGACATCGTACACTATGAGAACCGGCCGACGCACAGTGCATTGCACGCCAACCCCGTATTGGGAGAATTTTCAATACACAGAGCATAGCGTGCTTCCCACGCCAACCCCCGTATTGGAAGAACTTGCAATACACAGAGCATTGCGTGCTGCGCACGCCAACCTCCGTATTTTAAGAATTTTCAATACACAGAGCATTGCGTGCTTCGCACGCCAACCCCCGTCTTGTGAGTATTTTCAATACACAATGCATTGCGTATTTTGTTAGAGTAAAGTATTTTCGTTGAACCTTCATAGTTTTCTTATTTTAAATAAGATCAAGCTCACAAGAGAGTAAGGCTGTAACCTACTGCATCCATGTGTATTGTACGTTGTAGTTTAATCAAGTAAATCTAAATATCAGTATGCATGCAATGCACAATGATGTAAAATATGTTGCTGGATCCTCTGTTGTGTTGTCTATTTTATAATTTAATTTGAAATTTTTAAACCTAGTATTAAATTTTACTACTAAATTTGGAGGCGGGGGGTGTTTGACCCAATAACCGCCCCCTGGCTAGGGCCTTGTCATACATTTTAGTCACAGGCCTACTAAAATCAACGATTTTAACCTCAAATATAGATATCAAATACAGTCATTTGGACAAACTATAATTATTATTGTGCACTTCACAATTCACTCAAGTTATCATCGTCAGTAGGTCTACATTTTTAAATTAACAGAAGCTCAAACTTTTACGATTATATTAAAATAGCAATAATTCAGACCAATAGTCAGACTATGTCATGACGCATACACGACAGAACGAATCAGATGCGTCAATATACATTATTATTCCTATTATTAAATTTAACCCAAACATTAACTATTATAAAAGCGAGTGAACGTCCGTACGAACGTGAGTAACATATCATATAGTACCCATCATCTAAACAAACCCCAGCGTAGATTATACTTGGAGGTTATGTTTACAACTTCAATCATTATAAGCTTTTGTGAAGTTGATTTTTGTAGATATGGGTTATAGAACCAATGCATGCCATAAGATTTGCTTTGAGGTTATAAACTGTATGTAAATTCAACTTTTATCATCAATATATTCGTTTATACAAATTTAAAGAATTTGTTTAAATTCGTTTATCTTCGGAATCATTCGTTCATCTTCGTATAAAATATAAACATGTTCGATTATTAATTTCTTCACTATAATATTAAACTTTTAAATTATTTGATCTATTAGTATGAAATAAAAAGCGATTGAAAGATAATATTTTTATCTTTTTACTTTCTCCACCCTATACGTAGTATATGGAAAAAGTATTGTTTTCGTAAAAATGTTCGAATTTGAATTTTCAGTTGACTTATCTGTTTTGGTGCTCCCAGAACCCCAAAAAATTGTTTAGTGCAATTATCTGTGTTGGTGCTCCCTGAACCCAAAAATATTTTTAGTGGAATTTTTTGTTTTGGTGCTCCCTGAACCCAAAAAAGTGTTTTTAGAGTGGTGTCTGTCTGTCAGTCTGTCTGTATGTATACACGACCAGAGAGGACACTATTGGTCCGATTTTCATGAAATTTGGTATGTAGGTACTAAACCCTAATATCTCCAGGCAGTTTTTTCATTTTTTGGAATTTTTAATTTTTAAGGGTAATTTACCCCTAAAACCCCATAAAAAAGTAAAAACGACAAAAATGCAAATTTCTCAAAGACGGCTCTAACGATTTTGATCAAATTTTCAGTATTTATACTGCTTAAGATGCCAAACAAAATGACACCACCCGCTTTTATCAAAACTTCGGCGTTTTATAATCATGGGGAAATGTTTTAAAATAAACAAGTTTGTGTTGACAATCTAGCATCGCGGCGGCGGCCGCACGGGGCAGCACCACGGTAGCGAGCACGGCCAGTAATTCAAAGGTCGCGCGATTGAATCCCGTCTGGGACAATAATTTTTTTATACGATTGACGTAGGTAGAATATTATGTTTTTGTTTTGTTCTAAAAAGTAGTAAATAAAATGATTAAAAACAATATTATTTTGACTACAGTAAGTTGGGAGAAAGTTTGTGTCAGTTAACTGATACCGTTTATTTTAAATATATAACAACGTACATAAATACAAAATTTTAACAAAAGGCCTACCGTTTTATAATCCTTTTACTTGCACACATTTATAGAGTTAAACATCCCCGTCAGCATAGTTAGGTAGGCC
Source organism: Philaenus spumarius (assembly GCA_018207615.1). NCBI lineage: Eukaryota > Metazoa > Arthropoda > Insecta > Hemiptera > Aphrophoridae > Philaenus > Philaenus spumarius. The sequence continues at coordinate 170,339 of JAGFPH010001777.1, read as the reverse complement.
TAGATAAAGTCTGTTGTTTTGATATAATATTTATTTAAATTATATATTTCTGATCTAATTAATCTGCCTTTGATTTTCCACGAGCGCTTACTAGTTGTAAACTTATAACCTTAAATGGTTCGCATAGTGTTTGAAGTAGGTTTACCACAACTGATGGGCAACATCAGCCATTATATGTGTTAAGGAATGAAACAACCAATATAACCGCTAGACTATTTTGATATTCACATACGTACGGACGTACACTCGCTTTTAGAGGAGTTGATTCCATTTCGTCATTATAACAGGCACATCGTTATGAGAAAATACTAAAAAGACATAAAACGAAAACTTCTTAAAGTAATATTTAACTACAAAATGTCCATTTTGTATATTGTAAATAAATTGTAAATATACGAATTTTATACATATAGAATAGAATGCAATTTATAAAAGTGTGTATTAAAATATCAATACCAAATTCCATGAATAGTTAAAAAAAAAACATTCAAATGTTAAATTATTGATACCAATAATTTTGAAAAATAAGAGTCTGGAATGAATACTAAGATATCATGTTCGATAATTTTACTCCTAACTTTTGTAAAAAAACTTTCTGATAGGTTTTTACACACATTTTGTTTGTATTTTACAGGTCAAACTAATTGCAAGAATAAATTCCAGTAAGAAGTATTATTTTGCTCGTTCAAGAATTGTTTTCAATATTCAAAAGATATTGTCTAGTTCTTCACACAGAAAAACCTTTATGAACAGTAGCACAGAATCATACTATTAAGTTTAGTGATATTGTGTAGCAAAGGAGAAGTAATGGCTCTTTATAATTAGAAATAAATTATTTCAAAATGGTCCTTTTCTATATTTATTATTAAAAAATTTGTTAAATGGGCGTGAGGGCTTTAAATAATACTGTATGTCATTTTAAAATATGTAAAGTATTAATATTGATACAAATGAATTAATACTAAATACTAAATTGGAACCTTCTATACACAATATAATCATGTTATGTTTTATTTCAAATAAAGGTGTAGGATTAATAATAACCCCAAAGCTAAGATGGTAAATAAGTTAAATATTCAAATCAAATTATTTCCTACATTTTACAATAGCACTTATAATAAAGGTTAACAGAACCAGCAAGGCTCAGGTCTACAATTTAATAAAAACCTAACATAAAGTTATAAATGCAAATAATTGATTCAAAGTTTGAAATCAGCTGTTAATGAAAATATTAGAGCAAACAGCTGTTTTGATCTGTTATTTTATTCAATTGTTTGATATGGTAATAAATGTAAATACATGTGTTGGTTCATCAGTCTAGGCCTAACCTGAAACATTTTTCCAACTAAATTTACAAATATTGAAATAAAAAATGTTTTCATCAAAATGAATTATAGCCTATGTTGTTCAGGGATAGCGGTGCTTTTTATTAGTAAAACTATTTTTTCAATCGGTTCAGTAGTTCCAGAGAATACCCCCTACATACAAACAAACAAATACCGCTTTATAATATTAGTATAGATTATAAAAATCACTTCTGATTAATTATAAAAATATGAAACACATTTGTATCGCATTAAATTATTCTACTCCGTAATATTGATCTTATATAATTATTAATTAATAATATAGTGCCATTAAAAGATAATTTCCCAAAGAAAATAATTGATGATGTATTTTACGTTGTTTGTTTTAAAAATATATTATAAGTTTACCTGTAGGCTACTTTTCAATTAAATCCTGAAAGTTTTTCTGTCGTGTCAAGTTCTCGCACAATATACTATTTACACCTTTAGTACAAAGTAGTTACCCTTGATTTAACCTAATACAATTAACAGCCTAGTAAATAAGCTACATTTGATTTTATCACACCATTAAGGTGCATAGAAATAGTTATTATCGGATACTTTCGTTATAAACGCGTTGAAAACTCACGCACGTTTGATCGCGGCTTTCGCCGGCTCAATATAAATACAAAAAGTAACACCATTAAAGAGAAAATTTACGTTTTGATTTTGTATTAACAGCTTTTAAAGGCAACACCTCGCGCACCGTGGGAATGCATTGAACACTGTCTATGTACTGTACACCCTGCTGGGCTGAACCGTGCTTTCTGCTTCGCAACTAACGGATTCGCCTCAGCCATAATTCTATTCAGAAATGTGCGATTCGATTAGTTTTGCGGCCTGCTATTGTTGAGCCAGAATGTTGCCGAATGTCAGGCCAAGTCTGCCAAAGTGCAAAGTTCATTCGAATTATATGTATTGTTGTAGCTGTTCTTAATACAACTTAAGTTAGCTAGTAAAAATTTAACAAAGCAGTTTTATCAACTCATAGATACGTACGTGAGTAACATATAATATAACAGCTGATTATATCCACCATCTGTAATACTTAAACAAAACCCAGCGTAGATTATACTTTGGGGTTATGTTTACAACTTCAATCATTATTATTTCTTGTGGAGTTTTTTTTTTTATATTAGTTATAGTACTAATGTAGGCCTTATGCTATAATACGTTATAATATTTGCTTTGATGTTATAAACTGTATATAAATATGTCACTGATATATTAGTTTATACAAATTTAAAGAAGAACGAATACCTATTCGTTTAACTTCGGAAAGATTCGTACGTCTTTGTATAACATATTAACATACTATTATTAATTTCTTCACTATAATATTAATAACTTATAAATGTTTTCATCTATCAATATGAAATAAAAAACAATAATTAAAAGAAAATATTTTAAATCTTCCAAATTCGACCAATTTTGTTTGTAAAGTAATGACATTGACCTTGTTTTTCACTTAATTAATTTGAATATGTTATAAATATGCAAATTATAATTCGTTTCTTGACACATTTTTATATTCATTGTCGCAGCAACCAAAACACAATTTGAGGTTAGGCCTAGTTTATTTTATTTTAATTGTCTTTACGGAAATATATACAAGTACACATGATTTTTTGTTTTTGCACATCTATGGAGCAGTACCTTTTGAATTATGTAAGTTTCATTCCTCTTCTATCTATAATAAATACTAAAAAAGGTACTACAAATTTTGATGTTCACGTATTAGTATAAAAATAAACTCAAAATTTTAAAAATTTGACAAAGTTTTATAATCCTTATAATTGTTAAAAATTGTAATTGTTATAATTGTAAAATCCTTATTGCAGATATTGTTCAAAGAAGAGGCTGGGGACGGAACTGGCGTTAGCAATAAAACTCCACTGTTGTGAGATTAAATTTATAACCAAACTCACATAAAAAAATAAAATAAAATTAAGTTCACGTAGTTTTTATCTCATAACTAGTAAGCCCCGTGAAAAATCACTGGCTTATTAATAATTAGATACACATCAGAAATACATAATTTAAAAAACAAAATATTTAAAAACATAATTTAGGCCTACCTATAACTATGCTGACGGGGATTTTTAACCAGGTAAATGTGTACAATAATATGGATTATAAAATTGTGGGCCTATTTGTTAAACATTTTTATTAATTTACATACTTTATTATAATATATTTAACAAAAAATACAAATTCTACCTTTTAAATGATTTTTATTTCATATTGATAGATCAAATGATTTAGAAGATATTAGGTAATATTATTGTGAAGTAATTATTAATCGAATATGTTAATATGTTATACATAGATGTACGAATGTTTCCGTAGCTAAACGAATAGGTATCTCTTCTTCAAATTTGTATAGACAAATATATTGACGATAAAAGGTTCTATTTATATACAATTTATTATCTCAATGCAAATATTATAACGTATATTATAGAATACATTAGTTATTAACTCATAAAAAAAATCAACTTCACAAGAAATTATAACGATTGAAGTTGTAAACATAACCTCAAACTATAATCTACACTGGGTTTGTAGTATTACAGATGATGGGTGAAATCTGTTGTTATATTATATGTTATTCACGTACGTACTCGCTTTTATAGGAGTTGGTTGTCAAGACCTATTAATGCTTACTGGATAATTGGCCAATAAAATCCATTTAAAAAGGCTGCATATGCATTCATTTTATAAAGGAACTAAAACTAGAATTATTACAAGAAATAAAAAAAAGCAGAATGAGTTTGCCTTCAACGAACTTGTAGAAACTCAGCAAATCTACACAGGGAAATTAATAGTTACTTTGACAAGTTTCAAATAATTTAACCTGTCGATAATTAAGAACAAATTTACATAAAGAGACAAAACTAATTACAGTTGACTTGACAAGAGAAAGTAATAATAAAAGAGAAACAAGAAAGCCCTACTTTCTGTAGATATAAATACAAAGAATCCCGTTAATTGAAAATAAGAGTCAACTGTACATGTAAGTACTCAAACTTTCAATTGACCACTTTTAACTTTGTTATATTTCTAAGACTTTACTTTTTAGGATTTGTTGGAGGGATGATAAAACACTGCCAATTGTATCTTATTGCAAATTTAGCTTAACCTTTTCCTTTTTTCAGATAAAAATGTTATAACATTTAATTAATTTAAAAATCAAAATACTAATAACAATGTTTTTCGTAAAATCGTAAATCACAGATTAGATGGGTTTAAAAAAAATGAGTCATTTGCATAGTATTTGTACCGTATGCTCGGGTCAACTGGTACACGTGCCTCTCAAACCAAATTCCGACCCAAAACCAGAATTACTTACTGCACAGACTGATCATACGCAAACAAAATCAAATATCGATTGTTGATAGAATATTTCGTAGGGTAATATTTGTCCAAAACAAATTGAGGAATCGAATATTAAAATATTGGAACCATTTCTATATAAATAAATGGCGTAAAGAATATCACGGGTCTAGTATCAAAACATAGCATGTAGCTGAAAATAAGAAAACATAATTTCAACATCTGAAGCTCGACAAAACCAAAGTAAATTGTATTAATGAATTACGTAAACGAAAGAAAAAAAGGAAATGTGGGCGGTCGTGGGACCCCCGTCAGGAACGAAGTTCACTCGCCCTTTTCTCTATTCTTTTACCAGCCTTAATGACAACATACACACTTAATTTTAATCTTTCAATTGCCGTTTATTATTAGATTGTTTTTTATACAAATATTTAATGTTTCCATACGTTTAATGTTATTATAATAAAGGTGTAGAATTAATTATAACATCAAAGCTAACATGGTAAACACAGTTAAATGTCCATTCAATGTAAATACATTCAATAAACATAAAATGTTGGTTCATCCGTCTAGGCCTAACATAAAGTTATTGCGTGTATGTTTAATTTATTTTACCTTTTTTATCGGCAACATACATACAATATTTTAAGGTTAGGCCTAGCGCTTGACGGTAATATCTAAACTACGCCGGATGGAACCGATTGTCTCTTAATTTTTGAATTGATGAACCAAAACATTATTGCCATAGCAACCAATTTGGTAACGCTTTTTCGTTACTCGTATTTTATATTTGTCATTTCCATAGCAACCCATTAATAACATATTTTTCGTTACACATTACATTTTCTATTTTGTTAACTCCTACCGCAAACCGCGTTAAGGAACTTCGTTCCAAAAATAATTTTGCTAATAAATGCCTACAAGATTTATAACATTTACGTAATTTGTTGTACAGTGAAATGTAAGAATACATTCCGTCAATTGCCTTACGAGTATATTATTACACAAATATCACGTCTTCCAATTTATTAAAATAGATTAACAATATTTCGTTGCTAGGAGAAACTAATTCTTTTAAGTTGTTATTAAACCATACTTTGGAAATTTTATACTTTTCGGTCTTTTCTTCATTATGGATCAAATAATTTTAGTAAACATGTAAGTTCGTTGCATTTATTTTGATACTTCCATTCTGAAGTTAGGAAGGTATGATAGTGTAGTTTGCCGTCAGCTTGAACTAAAAAAAGTGATCAGAAAATAGTTTTAATACCATTGTAGAGTACTCGTAAGTATTAGTTCAGTAGATATAGCCTACAGAGTGTATACAAAATGTATATACACATTTTGAACTGGCATATTTAACTGAAGGAAACATTTGCAGTTTGAAAACCTACATTTGCTAATTATTCGAAAAAGCTGTTTTTTTTAACAATGCAACTTTTGTTATTAGTATGATAAATATGGAAGATGTTCATTTGTCTTTTGATCAACTTAAATGGCTTTTGAAGTGCTACTGGAGTACTGGGAATGTTCAAAAACGTTGGAAAATGGAATTTGGAACACAACTAACGACAAGAGTAACAATTGCAAGGATTGGCGACAAATTTGCAGCACATGGTACAGTGAGAAATGTGAACAAGGAACGGTCTGGACTGAGAACAACCTCTACAAGTAATGAAAATGTCGATTCGGTTGCAGAATTTTACACGACACTCAAAAAATCTCTCGGACAATTCTTCCTTGAGACTGGCATTAAAAAATATTGTGTTTAAAGAATTTTAAAAGATAATAAGTGGAGACCGTATTTCTCTCGACTTCTGCACAAGGCCGTAGGAAAACTTTTCGAGGGGGTCAGGTCAGGACCGGAGAGTAGTAATGACCGGGGTATGGGCCGACGGTCAAAGGTCACGGTCC
>JAGFPH010001777.1:129795-143743 GCA_018207615.1 Philaenus spumarius | reverse complement strand
ATTACCGTTTTAAAACCAACGTAAACAAAACATTAATAATCCTTCTGTTAAACGAAATGTATGTAAATTTATTGTAAAGCTGTGGGAATGTTTAACCACTAAAATGTTTGAGAGGAACAAATTAGTAAACCCGGCGGCTGCGAGTTTAACCGTGGCCTTTAACCTTTGTGACCTTGACCACTAGCGAGTATCTATTGACAAGTCACTATGTCTGTTCCATTCATTCAACTGCCACGTCAGCTTGCATTCTAAACTGCTTTTTTATAACCCTAATTCATATAAATAAATCAATCTACTGCGTAAATTATTGCGTTATAGTGTTTTAATTAGGGTTTATATTTTATTATGTATTGTTTTACGAATTGTAAATATTGAAGTCCTCGAGAATTTGTTGTCAATATCTATATAAATAAAAATGTAAATATTCGTTTGTTCAAAATTCTAAATCTCCGTAAGTTCTTCACCGATCGCTTTAAGATTTTGTCACAAAGTTTCATTTGATCACAGGAGTGTTTTTTTATACCTTTTGAAAAACAACGATATTGTTAGAAGTAAAAACTTTACAAACTATACTAAATATTTTACGGCAATTGGAGCGCCATACTAAATAGTAAATACATATGTTTATTGTTGATACATTAATCAGCTGTATGCTCTAATATTTCTACCAACAGCTGATTTCAAACTTTGAAGCAGTTATTTGTATTTCTAACTTTTAGGTTAGGTTTTTATTAAAGTGTAGACCTGTGCCTTGCTGGTTCTTTTAACCTTTATTATATGACCGCTGTTATAAAATATACGGAATAATTTGATTTGGGCATTTAACGTTATTTACCATCTTAGCTTTCTTTATTATTATTTCAAAGAAAACATAACAGTAAGTGTATAAAAGGTTCCAACGGGGTTTGCGTGCGGAGCACGAAGCGTTCTCCCATAAATAGTTAAATAAATAAAAAAAGTAATAATAAAGATTTATTTCTTATACTAAATAACGTACTAAAGAAAGTTATCTCTAATAATTGATAGACAAATGCTGACTATTCCATTATATTTTTCAGAAATACAAATATTTTATCAGATTTGCCATCACTTCATTTAGTAAATTGTGAAAATATCATATTTAAGTACGGTATCTCAGTTTATAATGTATAACTTATACAATACAAGTTTCATCCAAGTCTATTAAGCTATTTTGACAATTATTAACAAAAGCCTTTCGTTCTTGTGGACTATACTTGTAGTATTTGATGGCCATTTCCATAGTGACCAATTTGTCCAATATTTTGACTCAAACAATGTCTGTCATTTTGTGTTTACATATTAGCGAATAACATTCTTATTGATAAAAATAAAATGTATATTGTATACATAAATTATTTAAACATTAAAAGATATAGTAATAAAAACCAAAATCGATTTATGCTAATTTACTTATCAAATAGTTAACCAGCAAAGTTTATTTTAAAGATATGCAAGACGACGTAATATCCCTGCTTTTGTCTAGCAAAGGGCCCGGCACATAGGTGCGGTTGTCCTAATGGCATACTTTACTATTGTCTCTGGCAGCCACCGTGTGTGTGTACAGTTATCGGAATATCTTCTGCCAAGTGTGCGTTTATTTATGACGGACGGTATTCTAGAAACTGAATTTGAATGAGCGAATTCCGCGCACAATTAACCCAATTCAAAGTATTTTCTACCAAAGGCAAATAGTTCATCGCGTACTTCGTGTTTTATATTAATTTATGACCGACGGAAATGTGTTCGTGACAGTCGACCGATTCTAGTAAATCCGTCATTAAATAAATAAATTGGAAGATTGACATTTTGTTTTTGGATCTATATAAATAAATGATTACATATTTATATCATGACATTGAAAAAAATTGTAATATAAAATAAAACAATGAGAAATTTTGGTTGTACAAGTTTGTATTGCAATATATGATAATTTACTTGTAAATGAATGGATAAAGTTGAAAAGTCTTAATTAATGGTGTATATAACAATGTTTTGGAGTTATTGTGACGGTTTTAATGAATTAGTTCTTAAAATGTATGTATTTTAGAAAAAAGAGTTTAAAAACCGAGATATGTGTAAGTTTGGCTCGCGGTCAAGGAACTGCGTAGGCCTACTACCAGCAGTTCCAAAAGTGTTATCAAAATTATATTAATAACAAAACTACATTAATAAAAAAAGATGATAATAACAAAATTACATTAATAACAAACTTATGTTAATAATAAAATGATATAAATAACAAAATAGTATTATCAGCAAAATTATAATTATAACAAAACGATGTTAATAACAAAATTATATTATTAAATCATATAATTATAAAATCATGACGTTAATAACAAAAATATGATTATAATATCATGATGTTAATAAGAAAATGATATTAATAGCAAAAGTAAATAAATAACTAAATGATATTAATATCAAAATTACTTTAATAACAAAATGATGTTAATAACATAATATGAAAATTTGGGAAACTATTCAGGATTCGTAGTTATAGAAATATCTAGGAACTAATCATGAAAATTGTGGGCTTTATGAATTTGTAAGCTGTCGACCCTCTTTTGGGCCTAAATTTAATGAGCTAAAAACAAAAAAGTGACAAAGATATTTTAGGATATCTTTAAATAAAATCAATTCAAGCGATAATATCATAAACTATTGTTTTGAGGTATCAAATTCTGCCCCCCCCCCCAAATTATTGGCAAATACGTTTAAATTTTGATTATTGGAACAGTGTTGGTTTAGAACTGTTTTAAATTTCACCTTGGTACTTCACTGAGATATTCGATTGTGACACACAGCTTAAGAGAGAAACGCCAGCAATTGTTTACCTACTTATCATAGTTTAAGACGATTTTAAGAGTGATTGCGATTACCTTGACTATCATTTAATTAAGCTTGGTGTTTCAAAAGGTAGATTCTTATTAAGAAAAGTCGCTTGTAAAAAGTTCGTCAGGGAAGTATCAAACAGTAATTCAGAAATAATTACAATATTCCGCTATAATAATTGTAATTTCGGCTAATTAATGACCCGAAAATTGTAGGCAATTACATAGAAGTGGGAAGGTTCTGGGGGCAGTATAGTCTAGCGGCTATGCTGTAATTATACTTGGCTTTTACAGATCGCAATCACGACGGTTTCTGTTTCACTACTGTTCCCGTCGACCTACTACTTTACTGAGTAATGCGTACTGCCTACAGACATCAAATAACTGCGCTCGCACAATGTACAAACTATACTGACAGAATTCGGTCTCTCTGTCTGCTAGTCCGGGTTCTATTTCCATAAGGGTGTCTACATGGTTCAGAGAGGTTGACTCATACAAACAATAAATGAAGTAATTTGAAACAACTATGAAATATTCAATATTATTTTTTGTCAGCGCTCAAGGTTTGTGCCACCACCAAATGCAGAAAGGTAACTGCAAAACTGCCAGGGGAACTGTCTTAATGGGGATACCCTCTTGGACAATGAGGATTAAGAACTCAATATCGATCCTCTGCCAGTCATCCTCGACGATCTATATACTTTCTCAACTGATGAAGAAGAAAACGAACCAGAACCCACCCCAAGGCCAAGTTCCCGTGACGAGCCAGGAATTGGTAACAACTATTAATTACTGTATACTACTGATATTATTAAATGAAATTTGAAACAGTTTAACAAAAACAGTTAATGAGTTAAGAAAAAAAATATGTACAAATTGTTGTTTACTCTCCAATGCCTTTACGGAGTGAATGTGCAATTAATATAGGCTACAAGGAAGAATATTTGCAGTCAATGTCAAATCGTTTCTCATCTTGTAAACGTGTAGGAGGACATTTTGATCAATTTCTATGAACTGTTGTTGCAAGGGTTCATTATCAAAGTTATTTATTCTTTATGTAACATAATTCACATTGCATTTCGTTTTTAATTAAAACCATGTTCATTGGTATTTTCATTGGTGTAATGCAACGAATTCATAGTAAGTTTTAAGACAAAAACCAATAAAGATGTTTTCTATTAGTAGTATTATTTTGTAGGAGGAAAACCAATTTTTATTAAGGCCATGGTTATAACCATGGTAAGAGTAAGATGATTGTTGCATTGTTATGGAGGATATTACCTTGACAGAACTGCAACCTGCTACCAACAGCCGCGCACCATACAAAGTAGTATATCTCGATAAATCTTTGGTCAATCCTCAAAAATGAGGTATCGTTAGATTTGATATACAAATTTTTTTAAATTAGTATTCCTGTTCAAAGGTTTTGAATGACCGCCATTTTGGTTTTCGGAAAATATTGATTTTAGGTTTTAATGGTTTAGGTTTATTAGTTTTTTACAAAAAAATAATTCGTGAAAAGAAGCGAAATTGCGCCAGTGAGAGTAACATGGTACTTTCGCACGATTTCAATATGATATTTAGGTTTGATTTTGGCCCAGAAGCAATGCCTTCAAATATTGTTAGAGAGTTCTGAAACACTCTGTATAATCCATATAATTTCTTTATGTGGCAAATATATATATAAGTACGTAAATATTGGCTTATATAGAGAGTTAAAGAAGTGGAATAACACAAAAATAACGATAGGTAAGTTTTTCTGCAAAATTTCGGAAATTACACGTAAAGTTCAATTTGCTCCACCTTTTGAACGGTTAAAGATAATATGGTAAAATATCATATATTCTTGAAGGAAATTTAACGCTCTATAACCTTCTGCTGCATATTTTTTTCGTATAACGAAAGGCTGAAAAGTTAGTTAGATAAATAAGGCAAAAATAAGGAAAAATATCTTATTTAAAAATAAGGGAATTTTTAGCGCGAATATCTAGGAAACTAAGTGAGGTAGCGAAAAATGAATAGATTCAATCTTTAATTTGTGAGCTTTAATTTTGCATAGAAAGGTCTTATCGCTAAGGCACATAGTTTCGAGAAAAAAAGGACCTTCTACGTGCTCCCCTGCACCTCGCTCACATGGTAGGAGTGGGGACTTTTAGTATGTTTACCTCCTAACTAGTCCAAACAATTTCCCAAAGTCAAAAATTCTGTTCCTTCCATTTCCCTCTACAACTTTTCGTTCACTCGACTGCAAACATATGATCTCCTTTGTTTTTTTCTTCATATTGGCTTTATTTTTCGCCAGTTCGACTAATATCCAGGTAGACGATGGTATAGGTTAGCATCACGCCATTACACATTAGATCTTTGTTTAATCCTCCAAGCGCTAAGGGTCGAGATCGCGATCCATTTAAACCAGTTGTACCACAGCCAGTATATCACCAAACTTTAGTTATTTGGCTTGTATTTTACTTATATTAGTTAATTAGTACAAGATAATTTCAATAGATCGATAGGTCACAGTTTCGATTTGATAGTCAACGAAATCAAGTGTTGCCAGCGTTGTAAGATCAGCTGTCACTTTTACCGTGTCACTTTTAGCTGTCATAATACAATGTTTATGTAGGGCGAGAAATTGTTTTTATTGACATTGATTTTAAATATTGCTTACGTATAAAATTAGAGTAGTATACTCAACATAATAGAGTAGTGTTAAAACTCTCTGAGGATGATGACAATGTCATCGAAATGTACATAACGGTAACGTATTAAACATAACTTACAATTTAGTTGTTTGGTTATTGTTTTTGTTCCTTGTTTTGTGGTTCGGGGTTTTTATTCAAATCAGTCTGATATTGGAAATTGTTTAAGCTTAGATGAAGTATTGGATGACGATTCTATCAGTGTAATTGACAGTGACGTTGGAACTGATTTTGAAAGGTATTCCTTCAGCTTTGTCATTAAACGATTTTAGTGGGGATCTGTATGAACGTAATTGTGTAGAAGTAAATATTGATAGTGAAACTGATTTTCAAGTAGGCCTACAAAATAACACGCTAGCCTATAAAAATGTTTCATTTGAACATAGGATTACGCCAAGACTGACTGTTAATTTATTTTTTACAGTAATTTACCAGTGTGATATATTTGGGATTCATCATAAGATTAGTGTAAAATTAGCTGATGATGTACATGCCATCAAAACATATCCTACATGCCAGTTTAGAAGAGTTATTTTTCTGTTTATTGCACCAACACTGAAAATCCTTAATCAGATGAGCTACTAATTAGCAAATAAAGTTTTTGTTTAAAATTTAGAAACAATATTTTCTTTGAAATTATTTGTAAATTTGAGTTCTTCTTTAAGCTTGAGGCAACAAGTTTTTATTGATCCATAGGCAATTAATTTCACGTAATTTGACTTATCATAATATTCAAACTATTTTTGTGGATGACAGTGTTTAGTTTTCCCTGTTAATGGTAGAAAGGATCAATAATGTATATATATTAAATGTATAAATGTTAATGTTAATTAGATTGTAACGTTGCCATTATTTCTGCTCCGATTGACTGTGAGCATGCAACATGCAACCTGCAGCTTGCTCCGCTTTGGTCCGTCTTTAATTATCAACGCGTGCCCTCCCCCTCTCCCGTCTTCGTACGCAATCTTTGACTTACATCTGAGCATTGCACATCAAGACGTAACAATACAGGAAATGTATCACTTAGCGTGTTATTGCAATTATCTTCTTTTTTTTATTCTTCACGGAGCTTTGAATTTGTTTGACCTAAAAGGCGGAGGAAACCAGGGTTCGTATTTAAACCTTTAGGTATTGATAAACCTAATTAAGTCGACTTTACCACGGAATCGGTTTCACAATAGGGTCAAACCAAGGGGAGATTTGTTCTACAACACAGACATCGGAAGTAAAAACTTAAAGGAAGGAAATTATTTAGATTAAATGTATTATGTTTGCTTGGTACTCAAGAGTTATATTGTTGATATTATCGCATAATTCTGTTGTTACTAACATATGCTATATGATTATGCAATTCAAGAGCACCGAGATCACCGCCGAAACGAGAATTTTTTGTTTGAAATAAAGCCGTTAATAGCTTTAAACTAGTTAATTTAAGAAAATTTGACTAAAAAATATAAGAAATTCGTTATAATGTTTAGAAAATAGCTCCTTTCGCAGAATTAAAGTAGACTAGGCCTACCGTTTGTTTTTGATCAGAAATCATGTCAACCGTAAATAAATTCTTGGAAGAAGAAACGGTAGAAAATGAAACAAAAATATGTGAAATACAATTAAAAGAATTTTTGAAACTATCAGCAGTATTAGAATGTCTGTAAAAGAATGTCCAGCACAGATGACATACCAAAATGTTAGGAATTCACATACAATAGAATTAGAACGGCAAATTCCTAGAGTGTGTTTATTTGGATAAATAGATCAAACGTGTTTAATGTTATAGTCTTCTTTATTAATAAATTTATTAGATATTGTATGCATATTGGGGCTTTCCACTGGTTTGGACTTTGCTGTCCTTTTGCACTATTAGGTATTCATTTGTTCGGTTTGAAAAGGTTAGTATAGGCTATTTTAAAGTTGCCTTATATGTAATAAAACATATTTCTGTTCAGTTGGACAAGTAATTTTTTCAGAATTTTCAGTAAATACAAGACCTTTGCCGTTTGTTGAAAACATGTATGTAACAATTTTGTGTTTTTATCATTTCCAATAAATAATAAAAAATAAAAAAATAAAAAGAACAGTTCACATTTTGAAAGATACACATCAACACTGCAACAACACTACCCATTTTTTCGGACGTTAAAGAAAATATAATATAAAATTTTAAAAATAAAACTTAAAAATTGTGTACTAAAATGCTTAAATATAAAGAAACAAGTATTAGTCGAGAAAAATCCAAATAAAACAAACTGAAATTGAAACAAAAAACGATGTATGGAATAATTTTCCGGATCAGTTCTAAACGGTTTCATTCGTACAAAATGTCTTGAAAAGCAAATTAATAAAAATATATAAAAACTATCTAACGTTTAAAATAAGTTTCGAGATATCTGAAAAATTGTTAGAAAGTAAAAGCGTAAAATACTAGTACTATTTTAAATACAGCCTGCCTGGGCTGTAAACCCTCTGAACTTTAAAAAAATTCAAAATATTGATATTTTTGTTTTCTATTATGTTTTATTGGTACACATGAATTTCGACTTAAACATTTTTAGAAAGGCAATATTTTGTTCAATAATCTAAAAACTGTCGCAGACCTGCACTACACTATCAAATTTCTTTGTCAAAGATTTTTGATCAAAGGTTCTCTAAGAGAACCAACTTTGATAAAAAAAATTACATATTACACTATCAAATATTACGTCAAAGAAATTTGATCAAAGATCTTTGACAAAGAAATTTGATAGTGTAATACAGGCCTTAGATAAGAAGGATTAATATTCTTTTAGACATTTGACAATTTACTTTCAGTATTTTAATTTTCTTCAAGTTAATCAATTATTTTAATTAATTATGTATGATTATAAAACGTGAACATTTATAATTGTTTTATTTTAGCAGCATCTACATTTGAAGTGATCAAATCTTTCTAGACAAAACTCAAGTATTTTTTTAAAATACTAAAATGCCAAAATAATTTACGGGTTTTAATGAAATGTTTATTTTATACAGTTTCATTGCGAGAATGTGCTTCCGTTTCGGCATACTGCAGTCTTTCTTCTTTTAAATAACGTTGCAGTTTAGTTGCTGATTTTATTCTACCACCTCTTCAGAAGAAACGACGACCAAAATATAAATTTTAATAATAAAGTAAGTAGCATTTTAATTGCGTGATCAGTGAAGAGTGATGTTATGAAACATATTACTTGTATCGCCCGATAAAGATAATGAGTTCCAGATTTGGAAAGCTAATGAAAGTATTAAACAACAAATAAACCAAATGCCGTCAATCCGGAAATATACTAACTGGGCAAGTGATGAGTAGAAGGTTTGCTAAACATCTTGCAGAAATTTCCCAGCCTTTCTTTCGACAAATAGTAGTTGAGAACTGTGGCAATCAAGTAGAAAGATCAATTTGAAATTTACAGTGTTGATACACTGTTGTTACAGCGAGCTTATAAGTGAGATAAAATAGTATCAGACCTCCAGACTACGATTATTTGATCTTGGGTATAAAAGAATTGCCAGATAAAGTTTTACTAATGTTTCTTTATTTGAACGCGTCTCTCAGGCTGACATATGTTCCAATACAATGGAAGGTTGTTGAGGCAATAATGATTCACAAGCCAGGAAGAGTGCCGAATGAAAAAAGTCTTATCGTCCCATCTTGCTGTTACCAACAATGATGAGATTATTTTTAAAGGTTGCTTCTTAGACGCCTTAAACCAATTACCGAAGAAAGAACACGTATCCCTCAACATCACTTTCGTTTTTGAGACAAAAATTCGCCTACTGACCAAGTTCATAGAGTTACAAATTTCGTAGAAAAAATGGTAACAACATAAAGTATGTTCGGGTATACTCCTGGTTGTATCCCATGGCCTTGATAAAGTCTGGCATGAAGGATTGATCTGAAAATTGCGGAGGGTTCTTCCGAAGCAGTTTTGCTGTTGAAGTGAAAACTTCTTATGGCCTGTTCGGAACTTTTTTGCGCACCGCAACGTACCACAATCGAATCACGATATAAAATACATGCATGCTACCAATAAAATGGACATTGCGCTTCCTCATTTTGTAAGTTGTTTTAAAATAATTTACTTGTTAATACCTCTGAAATGGACATTGCGCTTCCTCATTTTGTAATTTGTGTTAAAACAGTTTACTTGGTAATACCTCTGGAACGGACATTGTGCTTCCTCATTTCGTAAGTTGTGTTTAAATAGTTTACTTGGTAATACCTCTGGAATGGACATTGTGCTTCCTTATTTAGTAAGTTGTGTTAAAATAGTTTACTTGGTAATACCTCTGAAATGGACATTGTGCTTCCTCATTTCGTTAGTTGTTTTAAAATAGTTTACTTGGTTATATCTCTGAAATGGACATTGTGCTTCCTCATTTTGTAAGTTGTGTTAAAATAGTTTACTTGGTAATGCCTCTGGAATGGTCATTGTGCTTCCTCATTTTGTAAGTTTTGTTAAAATGGTTTACTTGTTAATACTTCTGAAATGGACATTGTGCTTCCTCATTTCGTAAATTGTGTTAAAACAGTTTACTTGCTAATACCTCTGGAATGGACATTGTGATTCCTCATTTCGTAAGTTGTGTTAAAATAGTTTACTTGGTAATGCCTCTGGAATGGTCATTGTGCTTCCTCATTTTGTTAGTTTTGTTAAAATGGTTTACTTGTTAATACTTCTGAAATGGACATTGTGCTTCCTCATTTCGTAAATTGTGTTAAAATAATTTATTTGGTAATGTCTCTGGAATGGACATTGTGATTCCTCATTTCGTAAGTTGTGTTAAAACAGTATTCTTATTAATACCTCTGTAATGGACATTGTGCTTCCTCATTTCGTAAGTTGTGTTAAAACAGTTTACTTGGTAATACCTCTGAAATGGACATTGAGCTTCCTTTGCACTTCACTTATCAGAGAGATATTTTAAAACCAATGACAAGGGAACGTATTTAGGGATAAAGAATTAATTAGCAGGAGTTCTACGTGTTAGTGTACTTGATCCATTGTTCTATCTTCTAGACACCAAGGATATCCTCCAAGAAGTGGACAATCATAGTCACCTATTCTGATAAAAAACGGTAAAGGCGACTGTAAAAAGTGCATCAGAGGTGAATTGACAAATACAAAGCCAGTCTATCAGGATAGTGGACAATGAAATGGAAGGTGAAACTTAATAAGTAAGTTAAATTTGTAAATTTTACTAAGAGAAAAAAATCCAGTTTCATCGTCATAAAATCCCATAGATTATAATTCCCGTTAACATGTCTAAGAATCTGGGTATGACGCATGATGACAAACTGCACTGGAAAGGGTATTTCATAAAAAAAAAATATAAAAATAATCATACAATTTCGGGAAAATGAATTCGCTGCTCGAGAGGAACTTTGAGCTAAACCTGCATAACTCGTTGCTTCTATATAAGCAATGATTGGAACCAATTTGTGCGCATGACATTCATCTTTAGGGCTGCACTAAGATAACACACTTCAAAATGATTTAAATATTTCGGAATAAGGTTCTGAGAATTGTTGTTAAGCTCCACCATCAGGATCTTAAGATAAATACAGTTGCAGAAAATATAAAGAGTTTTGTGCTTAACATATTTAAGTGTAGACTTTTTGAGTACATTAATTCAGAAATCTATTACTTGTTACAAAAAACAAGCGAGTTAAGGCGATCCGCCAAAAAAATCATCATCTTTTGGAATTTGTTATTTAATTTTTGTATTCTACATACTTTTTTGAGAATGTACGCACATTTTTAGGCCTTTGTGATTATTTTTCATATTTAATAAAAAATAAATAAAAAAGGTAGTTCAATTCGCGATTATACTTTGTTGAAACTTTGTACTCCGTTTCCCGAAAGTTTACTTTTTCAATGTTTGGATGTACTTATGATTGAATACAATCTAAAGTATCAGACCTAGTCTTTTGAAATTTTTACCACTTAATCTTGGATAAATTTATACGATTTTTTAATAGGGAAAATACTTTAGCCATAAAAATACTAAATTAAAATTTGTTTTATAATACAAAAAGTTTCAAAAATATATTTTTAAATATAACCTTATAACTTTTTTGTTATAACCAGCACATGGTTTTCCATATCTAAAAAGTGTCATTATATTACAGGATACAAAATATTAAACACACAAGAGACTTTACCTAGGCCTACCTAATTATGCTGACGAGGATTTTTAACTCGGTAAACTATAAGTACAACTATAAGGATTAAAATAGCCTACTGTTAAAATTTGTTATTATATATTTTAAGAATAAAAATATTATCTTTTAATTGCTTTTATTTCATAATGATACATCAAATGATTTAGAAGTTATTAATATTATAGTGAAGAAATTAATAATTGAATATGTTTCTACGTTATACGAAGATGCACGAATGTTTCCGAAGTTAAACGAATAACTATCTCTTCTTTAAATTTGTATAAACGAATACATTCACGACAAAAGGTTGTAGTTATATACAGTTTTTATCCTCGAAGCAAATCTTATAACGTATTATAGTATACATTAGCGCTACAACTCATATTTAAAACAATCACAAGAAATTATGATTGAAGTTATAAACATAACTGCAAAGTAGGCCTATAATTTACGCTAAGTTTTGTTTAAGTATTTTACAAATGATGGATGAAATCAGCTTACTCACGTAACATACACTCGCTTTTATAGGAATTCATTCAAATTTGTTGAAAAAACAAAAAGGTTATTCAAAATAATAAAAACCTAAAAAAAGATAAAAATAAATCAAAATTTTTAGTTTAAAAGTAAATAAATGTGCGGGGAAAATGTTTCTTCCCCCAAATCATTCTTTTTAGTTGTACTAAACAGTATAAAAATAAATTCAGAGTTTAAATCCTAAAAATAAAAAAAGTATGTTTTTAGTGGCGGATCGCCTTAACTATTTTATTTGGAGCACATCAGAGAGATAGTATGATGGGTATTATCAGAGGGTATTACGCGTTTTATGAAACATTAGTTGTAGGCCTAATTATTTGTATTTTGTTAAAAATCATATTTTTTATATTTGTTGTTCAAGTACAGACTTTGTGTCAGTCTGATTATTGAGGGATGTAATATTACCTGTATCCAGAAAACATTGTGTATTAGTTCCATTAAATTTACCTTGCACGGTTTCTTTCGACCCTCTAATAAAAATAGATAGGGTAATATATAGCACTTTATTACGTTGTCTCCACGTTGGAAAGCAATTGACAAAACTCAACTGTCTTATTTTTTTAGGAATATATTACGTTCTTACCGACAGAAATAAATATAGGATTTGCAAGGTTGTCTGGTTTCAGATTCACCCAGTTTCGAATGGGACGAGACAAGCAACAGGGAGTGACTAACGAATTGCAGCGTTCAGCTTGATGGTTGCTAGGCAACGGGTGACTGACTGAGCACGCAAACTTAACCTAGAATTCCGTTACAACTCTGCGTTACATATTACATCAAAACTACTTCCGTTATAACAATGTACTCTGCAAAATTTACAAATTCATCCACCCATTTTCGGAAGCATTTCTCGTTTTAATTTTGGTCTGGAATACATATAATGCGGATAATACAACTTTATATATATAATTCT
Source organism: Philaenus spumarius (assembly GCA_018207615.1). NCBI lineage: Eukaryota > Metazoa > Arthropoda > Insecta > Hemiptera > Aphrophoridae > Philaenus > Philaenus spumarius. The sequence continues at coordinate 130,564 of JAGFPH010001777.1, read as the reverse complement.
TTTGTACTTGTGTATGTCACTGAATTCCTCCTAAACGGGTGGACCAATTTTAATTAAATTTTTTTGTATGTTTGAGTAGGTCCCTGAATGGTTTTGATTCACAATTGGAAGGGGTTGAAATGTGGTTGCTACCCCTGTACAATAAATAAATTAAACTAACTTCCTACAAGCTATAAAGCTAAAATTATATCATATTACTTTTAAGGGATATAAAAAACTATTTTGAATTTTATTACTAACGACAAAGGGATGAAATGGAATAACTACCCTTAAAATTAAATAATAATAAATAAATAATAACTTTCTATATTCTCAAAAACTACTCATCTAATTTTACTCAAATTTCACAATTTACACATATTAGTACCAGGATGTTTTTAGAGAATATCGTCAGTACAAACAAATATATTTAAACTAGCTGACCCGTACGGCGTTGCCCGTGGTGGTTGGTATTTTCAGTCTTTTTAACGTAATTGTATTCTTTTTAAGTGTTCAGTCAGTGAGTGGTATTTGGCTTTTATATATATAGATCTTAAATAATAAAAGCACTATTGTCATAATAATAAAAGATCTGAAATTATGATTTTAGTAACTTTGATCCCCCCAAACCCCTCCTAAAATTTCGAAATTTTTCATACCCTTTCTTAGTGAGCACCTATGGCCCTAGAGGAAGCTACATACCAAATTTCATTCCAATCCGTTTGGTAGTTTTGAAGAAATCATGATTTAATAACTTTGATCCCCAAACCCCCCTAAAATTTCGAATTTT
>JAGFPH010001777.1:91047-107022 GCA_018207615.1 Philaenus spumarius | reverse complement strand
CTAGATTTAACTATAATCTTATTTGTACTGAACTCGTAAACCTGCTAGGAAGTAAACCTCAATTTCAGTACGGATAAGAATTTGTACTTGTTTTTGAGGTTAGAAGTCGTTGAAAATGTTTATTTTTTTACAATTTTGTTTGTTCACTTGGTTTTTTTAGAAGAAACTACTTAGGCCTACAAAAAATTTTATCTAACTGGGTGTATGCCGTCAGGAGTTAATAACATGGTAAATGTACAGAGCCTATAACTAAAAATTTTACTAAACACCAGAAATAAAATTTGGAAAATAAAACAAAAGATCACACCTTTCAATCATAGGCCTACTCAAATCAAAGGTTTTAGCCGCAAATATTTGAAATACAGTCGGCCAAATCTACATTATTGTTCACTTTTTTTATGATTCTATTAAAATAGCAATAATTCAGACCCACAGCCTAAGATAGTCATATTTTAAAATATAGTTTTATGTTTGTAGTTCAAAGTTGTTTTTTAGGCTATCAAGAATGAAATAAATAAAAAGATTTGTAAAACTCCATTAGTTTTCAACGATTTCTAACCTCAAAGCCGATTGTATAGCATATTACAGCCTTCATTAGTTTTTTTTTAACGTCCTGCTGTTTTGCACTTTAAGGCTAATGAAGACGGGGCCTACAGTTTTACGTGGAATCCGAACCACAGCCAATGATGTTTGTTAAGGGTCTGCTCCAGTAAACGAGAAAGCAACCGGACACTCAACCGCTTCTCACTGTATCCCCATCTAAACAGTGCAATTTCTTGCAGCTGAACGCTTTGACATTGCCTCATTTCAAACCATTTTATAAGTCGATCTTTTGTAATTGAGTGTTAAAAAAAACTGAATATTCTTTATAAAATTTCGGATCCGGCTTGCACATTATTTTTCATTATTAATTTTGTATTGTGTTAGGTAAAAAATTCAAACTTTGTACTTACAAAATGTCAATTACATAACAAATCAAAAGCATTTAAAAAAATGTAAATTGCAAGACGGATGCGTATTGTGACTGTGCTTAAAATGAGACCTTGCAAACAATTTTATGATAAAAAGTAAACGAAATAAATGGTTTGAAATTTAACATTGCTCTTATGGGATAAAAATCCAAGATGGCCGCCACTACAGCAGACCCTTAAGAAACCATTTAGAAAATTATTCGGGGTCAATGGGAATTGAACAACATTAGTTTTACGACTCGTATACAAAAACAATCAACATCGTGACATTATAATAAGTTTGTTTTGATTGAAGTTGGAAATTTGTTAACATAATCTAGGCTAGGTTTTTTTTTAAAGTATTACAGATGATGAGCAAAAACAGCTGTTGTATGTCTGAAGTGGGGTTTATTGTTGACAGCTGCTCAATAAATTAACATATGACTTTAATGTGATAGTTATTTTATACGACCATTAGTATGCGCTATACGATTCTGTTACGCACGTACCTACCGTACACTCGCTTTTATAGGAGTTGATTACATTTAAAAAAAATCAAATATATCTAGATTATCACCGGATGTACCAAATTCAAATTCGCATTAAGATTTTGATAAAAATCCTCGAGTAAATTCTTAGAGTGGAGAGTTTGCAGAGTTTGGACAAATTTGTATACTTTTGACAACTACCAATATACAACACTTTTAGTTTTTAGACCATAACTCGGTTATCTTTTAATTTAAAGAAATACTAAACACACGCCATGTTTGTCATAAAAAAAATAATTTTGTTTTCCTTGATTTTTTCTAAAGTTAGCGGGTTTCGAGATATTTTACATTCAACATTTTAAGTACATTCAGTTTAGAAAATAAATGAAAAAGTTTTTGATTTTTGCGCATGGGTAAAAGATGACATACCAAATATGTACCAAAAATTTGCGTTCGATATATTTCATACATCCAAAGATATTAAGAATTAAAAAAAAGGTGGATAACTGGAAAACAAATCGTTACCGAACCTATGTTTATATGAACTTTATTCTTTATTTTCATTAGTAGAACACATTCTGAAAGTTTTCCGTTTGTTCCTGAACCACCCTGTATAACATTATGTAGACCTTAACTTAGACTACAAAATTAGTGGTTTTAAAGGGGTTCGCTACTGGAAGTAAAGAAAATCTTTGTTACCGGTACTTGAAATTTAAATTTAAATTAAAGAAAAAAATCTTATTTTGATCCAATATAAACGAATATATTTTTTAAAATTATTCTTGGTAAAATCTTCAATTTTTTATATTAATATTCTTTAAAATGTGTCTGACAAGTTTTGATAAACTGTATCTTAAATGAAAGCTAAAAAGATGTTCTAAAATCTCTTGTATAACCAAGTATATACATAAAGGAAATCTGAAAAAAAGTAAATAAAAGTTTTGGTGGCACAAAATGTTTATTTAGTTTTTGTTAAAATATCTTCTAAATACAAGAAAATTTAGATAATTATGTAAAGAATATCCACACACAAAATCAGCATCCTGTGACTTCTTATTCTGGAGTTATATCAAATTCTGTACTTGAAATCACACAAATTCCTTACTTTTGGGAAATGGCCGCCAAGTTTTGCAACTTTCTAGAGTATAATTATTTCACAAACAAACAAGTACTTATGTTTTTTAGTAATAGCTATGTTTTTACTTTATAAATAACTAGTGGACCAGTCAATGCTTGGCTATTGCTTGATTTAATTTAAAGGGTAGTAAAGTTATTACATTTCGTTACATTGACTTAAGTAATCGAATTGAAAAATGGTTTTTATGCTGCTTAAGAATATATTACATAAATTTAGATTTATAGTTTGTAAACCTTTATAGACCTTTAGTAAACTTTTTGTTTGGTTTTACCTAATCTAAAAAACCTCATTCTAAATTACCCCAATTGGTTGCAAATAAACGGGGTTTGGTTCATTGTAGGCCTAACCTAAAATTATGTTCAGTTTTTGATCCAACTCAGCTGTTTCATATATATTAAGTAACAACCAAAGTTTGAACTGAATAAAAATATAGTAAGCTTTTTTGGTTGATTTTTGTTTTTGTTTGCTTCAAGTTGGTCAATCTAACCTAAAAAAGCTGTTGGTTTTGAAGAGTAATAAACTGATGATAAATGCTAAGTAAAGTCGCTATGGTAATGAATGCAAACAAACATGCATTTTATTAGAACAGCTGTTTCGTGAGTTGTGGCCTTGAGTTCATGGAAAAAAGGATGTTCAGTTTTTAAACAATTTTCCGGGAAACTTTTCAAATTTTTCTTTTCATAAAAATCTAATTCAGACTATTACGAACATTTTTAAACAAAAAATAGCCAAATCGGTCCAGCCTTTCTCAAGTGATGCGCTTACCAACGAATAGCATTTCATTTTAATTATACAGATAAGATTACAATTTGAATCAACTGTTGTATCTGTTATTTTATTTTATTGGTTGGTATTGGTATGATAATGAATGTAAATACTGTACATTCAAATAACATGGCTGTGTTAGTTCATCAGTCTAGGCCTAACCTAAAATTATTTTGTGTGTTTAATTTTATTTATGTATTTTCCCTATATTTTAATAGATATGCTTCTATTCGGGGCGGAGACAAATGCAACAAATCAAAGATTATAAGAATTGGTTCAGCCGTTCTTGAGTTATAAGTGGTGTAACAAACACGACTTTTTTATATATATATAGATCATGTTTGTATTATCATATTTAGATAAAAATATAATAGTTAAAATCCATACACATTTCCTAATTGGCAAATTCCCAACATATGCATGTTATAAAATAATGTTTTCCTAAAAAAAAAAAACACAAGTAGGCAAAACTATATATTTTTGTGTAGAAAATAAAGAGGAACACTATTATGAAGTAAAAAAAATTTTTTTTTGCGTTTTCTAGTAGCGAACCCCCTTAAAGCTGGGTCCAATGGAAGTGTTGGATAATAACTTAAATAAAAGGTAATTTAAGCGAAAACAATAGCTGATTTATAAAAACACATCGGATTTAGTGTATATACCATTTTACATGTGGTAAATTTAAATAACGTATTATACAAAAAACAATGGTGTCACCATTCCAATTGAGCCTAAATATTTTATATTTTCCTATTTTCCAAATCACCTCTTTAAGGTCGACTGCCAAACTTTAATGGCAAGACATGTCGAACAAGGTGGCTGTGCTTAATCCGACCACGGAAATGTCAATCAACCGCGATCTGATAAAGTTCTACTAATGGGCAGGATCGTACCTAAACCAACGGGTGTATCATATGTATAATCTGGTTCCTCGTATTGCGAATGGCAACAATGTAGCCTTGTCCCTTCAATGTTGGCTTAAGTGTTAACACGGGTTTTTGCCTTCTTCCTTTTTCTCTTCAGCACAAATTAAATCGGATTATCTCGCATAAAAAGAAAAGCAAAACTTGAGGAGTCTAATCTTAGCTTTTTACATTACAAAGTGTATCGTATAAAGTACGTGTTTCATCAGTTCTATTAACCATAGAGAAAAGATTATCCCTCGTTGTTGTCTGTGTTCTTACAATTGAACTCGTACAACATTGTATACAAATTATACAACTTTAAAATTAAGCTACAACTCTTGCGTTTTTAATTCTTAGCCTACAGAGTATACTGATATAAACTAACCACACGCGTAAAGTCGAAAGCAAACAATTTTACTTTCTCACTACACTATAGTATAGAGAAAGTATAGCGATCGCAAACAAAATCGATGTTGAGATTTTTGTGGAAATATCCGTTTTAGGACCCCCTGAGTCCAAAAAAGTGGTTTTTACAAAATGTCTGTCTGTGTGTATACAAAGCTAGAGAGAAAACTATTCGATCGATTTCGAACAAATTTGCACCAGACATGTCAATTAGGCCTGTATAGATTGCACGAAAACCGGTTTTGAAAATTTTTGAAAGACAACGCCATTTTTGGCCAAAAACCCCCCAAAAATCAGTTATTATTTTTTTTATAAAAAATGGCTGTAACGATTTTGATAAAAATTTGACTTATTTGTAGCCCTTAATGTACGCAAAATCCACGTCTTTCTAAAAATTCTCGTTTAGCTAATAGTAATAATAATAACTGATTTTTGGGAGTTTTTTTTACAAAAAGGTTTTTTTTTTCAAAAATTTTCAAAACCTTTTTTCGTGAATCTATACAGGCCTAATTGACATGTTTGGTGTAAATCGAGAAAATTTTTTTTTCTAGCTAATAATAGACTAATAATATTTATTACTCTCCTACTTTAATATATCCCCTCTCCTACTTTAATACAATTATGAACTCACAGTGAATCTGTTTAATAATTTAAATATGTTTGTGAGAACGTATGTGCCAGTTTCTGGTACCGTTTTTAGATATCCGCCAATTTTTTTTTTTTTTTTTTTTTTTTAATAAATCATATTTAGAGAAATGTTTGACTGATTGAGTTTAAACTTGGCATGAAGTTATCCTAACAATGATATATCTCAAGAAAAATAAGCGATTATATCTAATTATGGGTTTCAAAATGGAGGCTGTTTTAAAATTTCAAACCTAAATTACTCAAAAACGGTACATTTTAACAACAAAATTCAAGATACCTTTTCTGTAGCCCTTTTGATTCCTTATCGGATGGTGTAACTGTCAAAACAATAGTTGAAGGATAATAGTTAAGTTATGTGTAATAATTGGTTTGTTCAACCTATGGCATCCTAAACACAGTAAATGCAACAATATTGTATGTACATATGCTGTTATTATCTTTAACATAACTATTATCCTTTATCCGATTGTTTTGACAAATACACTATCCCTTAGGGAATCAAAAGGGCTACAAATAAAGTATTTTGACATTTTTTGTTAAAACATATGTTTTTTTATAATAATTTAGGTTTCAAATTTTCAAACAGCCGCCATTTAGAATCGCATGATTGGATATAATCGCTTATTTTTCTTGAGATATATCATGCTAGGTTAAACATCGTGCCAAGTTTGAACTCAATCAGTCAAACATTTCTCTAGATATGAGTTATTTTGTAAAATAAACAAAATGGCGGATATCTGGAAAACGAAACGTTTTCAGGCCTATGTTTATATGAGCTTTCGAGACATTGCACCATAGTTTTGAGTCACCCTGTATAATATCTCAGTTGTATTTGTAGATGATTCTGGGAACCAAATGTATTAAATAAATAATTGTAAACTTGAATGTACGTTTTACAAAAGGTATTGGTAATGTAAAATAAACGGTACCAGGAACTGGCACATACTTTCTCACAAACATATTTAAATAGATTTACTGTGACTTCATAATTGTAGGAGGGGTAGGAGAGGTGATATTAAAGTAGGAGATTTACATATAAATATTATTATTATTATTATTATTAGCTAAACGAGAATTTTTTGAAAGATGCTGTTTTTTTTTGCCTATGGTAGAGTTAATTAAGGGACAAATAAGGCATATTTTATGAAAATCGTTAGAGCGCTTTTTTTTTATAAAAAAATAATAAGTGATTTTTTGGAGTTGTTTTGGCCAAAAAGAGGGTTTTTTTCAAAATTTTTCACAAACTTTTTTCGTGCATCTATACAGGAATAATTGACATGTTTAGTGCAAATTTGTTCGAAATCGATCGAATAGTTTTCTCTCTAGCTTTGTATAACAACAGACAGACATTTTGTAAAAACTACTTTTTTCGACTCAGAGAGTCCCAAAACGGATAGTTCCACAACAATCCCAACATCTATTTTTTTTACGATCACTATACTTTCTCTATACTATAGTATAGTGAGAAAGTAAAAAGTGTTTAAATTAATGTAAAAAGTAAAATAGAACACTCTTAATTATAAAAAAAAGTATTGAGCTTGACGTGTGAGAAGATATACTTTATAGAACAAAACTTTGAACACAAAATCTCACAACATTAACTCAAACGCGTTTCAACGACAAAGTCGCCATCTTCAGTGATACAAGAGCTACAACAGTCATAAAGTTGAGTTATAGTTATCAACCCTTTATTATAGCTGAAATAAGAACATACGATTGAAATAAACGGGAATAAATATTTAGCTAAGCGTGAAATAACGAAAACATGGAAAAAGTGTAAAATTTGAAAATGTCTCGTCTTCGCCTATTATTTACAAAAGTACATACCACGTGAGGAAGTTTGTCTGGACGTTTTATTTACGAGATGTGTTTCAACTATCTTGTATAAGCCCTACATAATTAATTTCGTCTCCCAGATGAATACATATATTAAAATAGAACATGTTTATAATAATTACACATGATAGACAAGGGGAGGAGCCTAAATGTGGCCTACTACCATCGCTCCCGGTTCCTCGGTCTTGTTTGGCTTATTAAATTCTAGCGTACGCGTTTAAAATAGTATAATGTTGTAATAGATCTTTTTGGACAGAAGCTTCATAAGTCAAATTTTGTTGCCGTCTGATTTGTGGGAAGCTTGGGGCTATGCGGCGGAGCAATTGAAATTCAGGCCGGGGCCGCTGAATGGAATGCAGGGAATTTGGCGGCGAGGAGGGGCAGACGCGCTTGGCAACGTCTCTAGACTTGGTCACCGCATCGGTCTGTCTATCAATCGCATTGCAAGCGCTTCTATTGAGGACATTTAGCGTGTTATAGTTTCACGGGCTGTAATAATTGATGTTTTAGTTTTCAAACCGAAAATAAAACGAACTAGTCAGTGAAAAGTTTAAAACGTTTGTTCTTCGGAAACTAGGATGTCAACCTATAATAAAATGTTGTATTCAGGTTAATATTAGTATTTTAGCTTGGAGCTTTGTAATTTAAATTTATAAAAATAGAATCAACACAGATATGTTTGAGTAAAGAGATTTAAGACTATTCACAAGAAAAATAAAGTTAAATACCTTACAAACGTATTTTTGCTGCACAACATCCTCTAAAATTGATTAATTTCACAAATTATTTTTTTATAGTTTAAAATACATAATTAATTATTTTACTTTGGACAAAGACAACAACGTTCTTAATATACAGGGTGTTTACGAACTCCTGGAAAAGTTTTGTGTATTTGTTCCTTAGGTCAAGACGATCAAAAAACGTCATATAAATATGGGACTGAAATGCCTAGTTTTCTGTCTGTCCGTCTGTGTTTTTTACAAATTATTTTATAACTTGAGTACTATTTTAGATAGAAACTTAAAATTTGGCACGAACGTGTACCTTGGTAGGTCAAACAAGTGTATAAAATTTCGTTACGATATCTTAAACAGTTTCAAGATGGTGCCCATTTAAAATCTTTGATGTTAAATTTCACGAAAACCGTAATTTTTATAAAAAAATGTTACCAGTAATAAAAAATGTAGAATTTTAAGACGAACCAAATCATACTTTATTTGCTACAATCGGATAATAAATAACTGAGTAATGAGACATTTACTGAATTAAATATCATACAAAATTTGCCCTAAACAACAATTTGCCATGTACAGTTGTTACATAATTAGGTAAATGTCTCATTTCTCAGTTATTTATTATCCGATTGTAGCAAATAAAGTATCATTTTGTTCGTCTTGAAATTCTACATTTTTTATTACTGGTAACATTTTTTTATATAAATTACGGTTTTCGTGAAATTTAACATCAAAGATTTTAAATGGCCGCCATCTTGAAACTGTTTAAGATATCGTAACGAAATTTTATACACTTGTTTGACCTACCTATATATACGTTCGTGCCAAATTTGAAGTTTCTATCTAAAATAGTACTAAAGTAATAAAATAATTTGTAAAAAAAAACATAGACGGACAGACAGAAAACTAGGCACGTCAGACCCAGGTTTATTTGACGTTTTTTGATTGTCTTGACCTAAGGATCAAATACACAAAATTTTTCTAGGGAGTTTGTAAACACCCTGTATATTTAAACCTACATTAAATGAATTTAAATTACCTAATTATTCGTTTCACAACAAAAACAAACACTTTCCGACTATAAATCAACTCCAGATATTCGGTAACAGATTTTTGAATTGAAAACAAATTAGTTTTACATCACAATAGCATCTTGGTTATGTAATTAAATTGTTGGAAGGGCCAGAATAAACTACCTAGTAGACTTCCACGGTCCACGGAAGCTAATCAGCCATAAATTCGGATTTGACAGAACTGGAAATTACTTAATAGAAACCATTGACGCATGCGTATTAAAGTGCGAGTAATTAGGGCGTTTTCAAACTCTCTAGGAGAAGATGGCATAAATCAAACGAGTTAATAACGATAAGAACGTGGCGTTTAACCTCCAAATTTACATTATAACTGTATTTTAAAATTAGATAAGCCAGTGTGTAGTAGTTAATAAATATATATTTTTTTCTGTAAAATATAAAAGAGAAAACTCTTTAGATTGTAACGTGGAATTATTTTAGAAATTTCTTCTTACCTGTAGAGTATATTTGTACGTAGCTTTTCCGAACTTATTTTCTATATACTGTATACTAATGTAACGTAATTAAGATTAAAAAAAACCAATACCATTCAAAGGTTGTTCGGAATGGGTAACTCTTACCTTATACGCCTTTTCGAGTTCCAGTTTAACAGAAATTATACGGTTCCACACATCGTCACCGCTCAATAATCTTCATGGAGATCTGAAACATTGAAATCAATGTAAATCTGGTATTTTCTAATTTCGAATTCATAACAATTTGTCTACATGTCCATAGTCACGTGTCATGTAGTTTTAATAGAAAAAAACTGCAGTTGTATTATAAACTTAATCAAAAAACAATTTTGATGATTTAAGTTACTATTTTATTTCTGAAGTCTACGTAGTATAATAACATATTTTAATTTATATTTTTTTTTAATTTGTTAATTTTGAAGCTGTAGACAAGATAGTAATTTTAACTATAAAATACTACAAATATATAAAATCACAAACCTAGTGCAAAGTAGAAAAAACTATGTTTTCTAATCACGTTGTAGGTTCCAAGCTTTTAATAAGACGTGTACAGTAATTTATATTTTTAATTTGTAGATACATTTTCGCTTTGGGATGGTTTTTAAATTATACAGGGTGTAACAAAACTCTGTACCCAAACTTCAGGATATTGTCCTTGAACCAAAATAAGAAAAAAAAGTCTATATAAATATAGGCCCAAAAACGCTTAGTTTTCCAGATATATGCCATTTTGTTTTTCGTACAAAATAATTCATATATAGAGAACGGTTTGACTGATTAAATTCAAACTTGGCATGACGTTTAACCTAACAATGATAAATCTCAAGAAAAATAAAAGTTTCATTCCAATTATACGTTTCAAAATGGAGGCTATTTGAAAATTTCAAACCTAAATCTAATCGATTTACACTTTTCTTTAAGAAGCTAAACATGTAATTATTTATAATGTATGCCGCGTAGGACACACACATAGTGTAAAAGGATATGTAAGAGGAATCAAATGATTGTTATTCTATCTAACCTACTTGTACAGGCCTAAACAAATTATCGCACGGTACCACTTATTGCTTAATTTGTGTAGGAAATAGAAAACAAGGGGAAACTTTGGAATGTTCACTAAAGTTTTAAATTTAATTGGGAGAGAACTTAAAGCAAGTGTAGAAACAGTTCTTTATTTACGCACAGTTGAATTCCTTTAAGTAAACAAGTGCCTTGTTTTGACTTGAATTACCTGGTTTCGTTTGCATATTGCATGAAGAACAATTAGTCTGTATTACCAGACACGAAACGACTAAGTAGTGTGAGACTTCGTCAGTCAACACAATTTAACAAATAAGTTTAATGTGTAACCAATGTAGAGTGTATTCGCTCTGTTATAACTCGCTACAATGTAGAACTTGTCATTACTAGTTATAACTCTATAGACAAGGTAGAGTTGTTATGCTCTGCTATAACTAACTTCACATTGTAGATTAATCATTATCTACAATAACTCTGTAGGCATTGTAGAGTTGTTATGCTCAACTATAATTCTCTAAACAATGTAAAGTTATTATTATTTGCTTTAACTCGCTAAACATTATAGATTTACTATGTTATTGTATAATTTGTTAATCAATGTAGAGTTGATACGCTCTGTTATAACTCGCTACAATGTAGAACTTGTCATTACTAGTTATAACTCTATAGACAAGGTAGAGTTGTTATGCTCTGCTATAACTAACTTCACATTGTAGATTAATCATTATCTACAATAACTCCGTAGGCATTGTAGAGTTGTTGTGCTCAACTATAATTCTCTAAACAATGTAAAGTTATTATTATTTGCTTTAACTCGCTAAACATTATAGATTTACTATGTTATTGTATAATTTGTTAATCAATGTAGACTTACTGTGTGTTTATAAAACTTGCTGTACAATGTAGAGTTATTATTCTCTACTATAACTCACTTCACATTGTAGAGTACACTTTATCTGCAATAACTCTGTAAGCATTGTACATTTGCTATGTGCAACTATAATTCTCTAAACAATGTAAAGTTATTATTATTTGCTTTAACTCGCTAAACATTATAGATATATTGTATGTTATGATATAACTCGCTAATCACGGTAGATCAGAACTGCCTGTACGATTTATAAATGTCAATATATCTGGCTACTGTCGTATGTTTTCAGGTACAGTACGTTTTTGCTAACATATTTTCAGGTATTGACCCGCCAACATTTTACAAAGTAATTCCAATTTTGTTATTTCTGTAGCTAAAACAGTACAGAGTTCAATCATTTAGGTAAACAGTTATTGAAATGATTGCAACCAATAGTCCGTTTAATACCGGGTCTAAAACAATTCCGTTAAGACGGGCTGGATAAATGTAATGCTAATGTTTATTAACTTTTTATCTTATTTTCTTGACAGGTTCAATTTGGTTTGAGTTTAGGTGAATGAACCGTCTAGCGAATTTAGATTATTTTCAATTTCGAGTAGATTTTAAAGTGTCTTTTGTTTTACATTGCGTATACTTCATAGTTGATAAATGTTCATTTAAAGAGTTCTTTTTGTTCTTATTTCATGTGGGTAGTGAGTGGAACAACACGGAAACATTCAATGTTAATAGCCGAATTCGAACCTATGTTAGTTTCAACTTCACATAGTTGCACTACTCAGCCATTGGGGATTCCAGATTTATTTAAAATAACTTAAAGCTATACAAACAAAAATGTAAAATGTTATTTTATCAGAGAAATTTGTTCGTCAATGCATCTCAATATCTGGTAGAGATTTAACAATATTTTCTGAAATGTGCATTCAGAATGTATTTAATTCTAAAGTATTGTTGCGTCATATCTTAGTTTTCCTGAGAAATAAGGTCAGACGTCCGTATAAAATGTAAGTGAAGATGTGAGAATGTCTTTTGTTTCTTTAGATGCGTTTTAACAATGCAGCACTTTGTAGAACATGGGAATAATATCCCGTCAACAATATGCCTTCTTGAAGATAACTTTCTAACGTTTGTGCGAGATGAATATATTGTTTACAAGTTTTCCGATTATTTCTGATTTATGTAGAAGAAAAATCAAATTTACTTTCTCCTCGAACACCTGGTTAAATGTTCGAGTATTATAGCGATATAATGTTTACTGTTCTTCAAATTTTATCTGAAAACAAAACCATAACCATCTGAGTACGGCGAATCAATAACCGTGCAAGTTATAATTTAATTCGGCCACGCAGCTGAACCGTTGACGTAGTTTAGCGAATTTTCGGAATTAAATTTATACGTTTTAGAGTATCAACCGACAATTTGGAAAATTAGTCTACTCACGTCACAAAGGCGCCGAATAGCTGACTGCGTGTATGAAATATATTAGTATAATTTGTACCCAAGCCACCAGCTTCGACTCACGCGCTGCTTCGTTTCACTCGCAGCGGCAACTGCTTTGCGAGTTTGCACCGCGTCCTTGAGGCTTCGGCTTATGGACCGCTTCGCTTCGCTCCCAGCGTACGTACTCGGCCGTTGGGTCTTGATCTGAAGATACTCCCAAATAGATATGAACTCGGTAATTTTGTAGTGTTTTATGTTTCGATCGATTTTGGCGGAACCAAGCGAGCTGTACGGTCGTGTAAAAAAACAAAATGTGCATCAGAATAATATTCCGCATTTAGTGCTTTTGGAGAAAACTTTTAAAAAAGTTTAATTTTAGTAAGAAATATGAAAAAAAAGAGTTACTATCGGACAAAAAACTTCCGGTTGTTGGATTTTTTGACTAACGAACTCGTCCGAGCGACTTATAAACCAACGTGTGTACCAAATCGGACCTTAAATGCGGTCATTAGAGTGCGAACACTTATAACACACGCCATTTTGTTTTGGGTGGTCCGATTTTTATTTTCTTTATGTCATTTTCGTCTTAAATAGACCTTTAAAATGAGGTATCACACAACCATACTTTCCATTTAAAAATTTTGAGTTGCCCCCAAAATCCCCCATTTTTAGGGGACACTCAAAATTTCCGATTGCTTCAAAAGATACTTTGGGCTAAATTAGTATAGTTCCCCAAAGGATATTTGTTTGTTTTAACAAACACAAAAGTTAAAGAGGGGAAAAGTGACTTTATAACCACCTTGTATTTAGGCCCTAAACCAATTTTTAATTACAACCCGAAACGTGTTCTGGGGACTACGATCGGTGCTTATTTATTAATTACGACCTTGCCATAAGTGTCTCTGCAATATATCATCTTTCCTATGGAAATTCGATAAAAATCGTACACATATGTCTAAATTAGCAATATATTCAGATATGTTTTCTATTCTGCTACGGTCAGAAAAGAACAAAGTATGATTGCAGTAATAGAAGGATACAGATAAAGGAATTCATGTTTTATACATCTTTAACAGTTTATTCAATTTACTTCACACAATTGCCTATTACCGTGCAACCCTCATCCTCCTTAACTTTGCTACTTTCGTTGAAAAAATAAATATTTGGTGGACGATTCGTTTATAAAACATGGCAACACAAAATGTTGGCTGTAGTTGTATTGCGTATTCCGGCAGCTCAAATGTTTCCAATGCAATTCGCATTTCAATTCAAATGTTAGTTTGTTACACAAATTAATTTCATAGTTGAAAAAGTACACGGTAACCCAATTTATACGGTATTTATTAGCCTAGCAGTAAAGTATAAACTACCTGATCTCTTTGTTCCTGATTGGTACTTACAACAAAAATTGTATCCACAAAGTATTTCAATGGCGTAGTGTTATTATTATTATTCAGGCTGTACAGAGTCTGTCTATACATAATTCATTATTACTTTCTCACTATACTATATAGTATAGAGAAAGTATTACAGTGATTTAAAAAAATGCGATGTTGAGATTTTTGTGGAAATATCCGTTTTGGGACTCCATGAGTCCAAAAAAAGTGGTTTTTACAAAATATCTGTCTGTATGTATACAAAGCTAGAGAGAAAACTATACGATCGACAAAATGTACACCAAACATGTCAACTAGACCCGTATAGATGCACCAAAAAGGTTTTGAAAAATTTGAAAAACAACCCCCTTTTTGGCCAAAAAACGCCAAAAAATCAGTTATAATTTTTTTAAATAAAAAAACGGCTTTAACGATTTGGCTGATTTGTAGCCCTTAATGTACCCTACTATATGCAAAAAAACCCGCATCTTTCTTAAAATTCTCGTAGCTAATAATAATAATATTTAATAATAATAATAAAAATCCCCTACTGATGTTTTGGAGTTTTTTGGACAAAAAGGGGGTTGTTTGTCGAAACCTGTTTTCGTGCATCTATGCAGGGCTAACTGACATGTTTGGTGCAAATTTGTTCGAAATCGATGGAATAGTTTTCTCTCTAGCTAATAATAATATTTACTTTAATGTACCCCCTCTCCTACTTTAATACAATTATGAAGTCACAGTGAATCTGTTTAATAATTTAAATATGTTTGTGAGAAAGTGTGTGCCAGTTCTAGTACTGTTTATTTAGTTAGGAATGTTATAGCTAATATTCAATTTTTAATCTATAAAAAATATGTTAACTTTTTTGTTGGTGTAGTTGCTATGTGAATGACTATTGAACTATCAACCTACTTACCTGGTGAATCAAAATGTTCTACTGTGTTTTTAATTCTTCATCAAAATTAATTATTCAAGCATCATCTTAAAGATTATGTTCCACGCTATTGACAAAAAATAGACAAACAGCTTAAAATTCATGTTTTTGTTACAAAAATTGATTCAAAAAACTTTTATATTATACTTCATATGGTTCCTAATAAAAGGCGCAATCTATAATCTGTTTAACTAACATGACAGCTGTTGGGTAGATTGTTTACATTCTGTATGCAAGTGTAATCTATCTCGCAAATCAATCAAATTAAATCAATGTAAATCGTTCTAAACTGTTGATAAAAGTAAATCAATGTTATCGATGTAAATAAATAAACGTAATTAACTGAACTAAATCAACTGATTAAATCAGGTAAGTACTCCTTAATATTCGCACTGGTTACATGTTAATTCAATAACTAAACCCACTGTATAATATTCTGTACAAAATGAACAATGGAATACATTAAGAAACTTCATCGTGCATCAAGTTATGGTACTCCGAAGTACGCATGTTTAGCGAACAGCGACTGTTTTACATCATCTGCCGATGTTCCAACAACATCCCCGTATTTAAATATTTTATTATACAGACTTGTACAGCCGTTCGTTTCAAACATAAACATAAATTGGAATATATATTTCTGAACGTTATAAATGTTGAAGTCGGAATGAGACAAACGAAAAATGTGGCCCGTTGGATTGAAAAACCTACGAGAACTGGTTCTTACTGCGGACAGATGGACCATCAGATAAACTGGAAGATGCCGGACTCTGTTCATTCACATCCACTCTGCCTGTTCTGGTTTCAACTTAATATAATACGCTTTAATTTAATAATAAAATCAGAATACGTATTAGAAACACAGTTTTAAGGAGAGTTCGGAGGTGATGAAGGCAGTGTATGATAAATTATAAAT
>JAGFPH010001777.1:50492-65011 GCA_018207615.1 Philaenus spumarius | reverse complement strand
TAATCACAAAAGTTGACTGACAGTGTTGTTAGATCTCTCAACAATAAAAACAATAATTAACCGACAAGTGTTGTTAGATCTGTCAACAATAATCACAAACGTTAACTGTCAATGTTGCCAGATAATCGAGGGTTATCCACAGCTAAATTATATTATATTATAATACATTTTATTATTCTCTTTAACATTGTAATATTTTAGGTGAAACTGGTTTTTTTACATACAGTTACCCGCGTTTAGATCTTTGGAGGGTTATCCATGGATAAATTGAATTCCTGAAATCATATCGGCGCAAATGTCTTTAAGTTTAACCGTATTGTACAATGAAATATCTTTGTTCGGCGATGCAAACAAAAGGCAGATTCCCAAAAGGGCTTGTTTAAACGGAATTTTGATAAACCCACAAAACTTAGATGCAAAAATAGATTAAATTTATAAAGTTATTTATAGAGTACATCAATTGGGCTGTTTGTGTATACAATACAGTTTTAGTAAAATAATTTCTTAAAAAATCAATCTCTAAAAAAACATAAACTCATTGTGAGTTTACGTAGGTCTTAGTGATCGGAAAATAATAGACTGTTGAAGAGGAAATTTTGGGCTAAGTGAAATAAAATTGTACTGTTATTTACTTCAGTGTCAAATTATTATTATTTATCCGTATAAACATTGTTGCTACTGTTCTTATGAAACAAAAATTAAAAAATATTAGTGTTTTTTTTTATAGTATACTTGTACTAAAATTCTAGCAGGGGTACTCGAGACTTCAAGCGCAGATATGTATTGTAAACATATCGGGTAAATATTGAGATTTCTTTGGCTCAAAAACGTTTAATGACTTTCATCCAAATCAATGTACGTTTCCCATTTAGGCTTCCCATCGGCTGTGCACTAGTAAACGCAAAAATCACGATTTCCACCAGTTTGTTTGAAATGCATTTCACGTCTACCAGTAGGCCTACATCCTAAAATATATTCTACGAACAATATTTTACACCTTATAGCAGACGCAAATTATTGAAATGCATGCGTTTTTTCTCAACTATGTATAATTTAAGAGTAATATGTGCCAAGTTTTAGATATCTAGCTGCACATACCTTTTCTGATTTCTATAACGTTCTAGAACTTTCTTGAATGTTCCGGAGGAGAATCCCTTCTATGGTCCAGAACCGTTAGAAACACAAAATTATCGAACCTTCTGGAAGATTCTATAACATTCAGGGACATTCTACAACATTCTCGAACGTTCTGGAACATACTGTCTGGAAATTCCGGAATATTGTAGAACATTCTGGAAGCTTCTTGAACATTATGGAAGCTTCGTGAACATTATGGAAGCTTCCTAAACATTCTATAATACTGTAGAACATTCTGGAAGCTTCGTGAACATTCTGGAATATTGTAGAACATTCTGGAAGCTTCTTGAACATTCTGGAAGCTTCTTGAACATTATGAAAGCTTCTTGAAAATTCTGGAAATTTGTTCAACAATATGGAAGCTTCCTAAACATTATGGAATAATGTAGAACATTTTGGAAGCTTCCTAAACATTATGGAATAATGTAGAACATTTTGGAAGCTTCGTGAACATTCTGGAATATTTTAAAATATTCTGAAAGTTCATGAACATTCTGGAATATTTTAGAACATTTTGGAAGCTTCTTGAACATTCTAGAAGCTTTTTGAACATTATGGAAGCTTCCTAAACATTCTGAAATACTGTAGAACATTCTAGAAGCTTTGTGAACATTCTTTAATATTGTAGAACATTATGGAAGCTTCGTGAACGTTCTGGAATATTGTAGAACGTTCTGGAATATTGTAGAACATTCTATAAGTTTCTTGAACATTCCAGAAGCTTTTTGAAAATTCAGGAAGCACATAAATTAATTTAAACCGAAATCGATACTTGTAATTTTTATAACAATCAAAGCGTTTATAAAACAACAAGGAAGGATAAGGAAGTATGTCAGGAGAACGTGAGTCACACATCCCTGACTCAGCGTTGAGTTCACCGAGCATCAACTCTCAACACATTAAATATACATTGTTATTAAATTATTCATACAAATTGAGGACTAGACGGCATGCTGACGTTGGATCTGTGCGCAAGGTTATGACATCTTCATTATCCTCTGATTGTATAATGTTCTAGGTCAGGATTTTTACTTCCTGTCTGAGATTTTACAAGATAACTGGGATTTTACAGGTCATTGGAATGTGTGGGTTTATCTGTTTTACTTGTTAACTGAAAACGTTTTAATGTATATACACTGTAAATGAGGTGCTTAAAAGTCTCTATGTAAACATAGCATGGAATAAAAATTAACCAAACAACTATCAAAATAAATATTAAGATCATGTGAAAAAACACAAGCACATTCATTTGATACTCATGAGAAAACATATAACTTCAAAGTATATGCCTTGTTTTGAAGTTATAAGTTGTTGAAAAATTGTTTACTTCAATTTTCAGAAGAAAGTACTTAGGCATACAAACAGCAAGTTATATTTAACCTGGGTATATCCAACTTAAATGTAAAACATGGTAAATTTGCAGAACCTACAGCTAAACGTTTTACTCAAAAATATGAAATCAATTTTAAAAAACAAAAAAAAAGTTCATACAATTTAATTACAGGCCTATTTAAATCAAATATTTTAACATGAAATATTTTAAAAACTGTAATTTATTCAAACCTATCTTATAGTAGGCACGTATTTGTAAATTAATAGTACCTCAAACTTTTATTATTCTATTAAAATAGTAATATCTCAGATGAATAGCTTATGATATAGTTTTATGTTTGTAGGCCTAAGTCGTTTTTCAGGCTGTCAAGAATGAAACTAACAAAACGAATTGTAAAAATACATACATTCTCGACGATTTCTATCCTCAAAGCGGATCATGTACCATATTATAGCATAAATTCGTTTTACAACTTGGATACAAAAACAACCAACATCCAGACATAAGAAGTTTGTTTTGATTGGTAGACTTGTAAACATAACCCCAAATAATCTGGGCTAGTACAGACGGTAAGCGAAATCAGCTGTTATATGTCTGAGTTCGGTTTATTGTTGACAGTTGTTCAATAACGTCACATATTTCTCTAAAATTACTGGTATTTTATACAACCATGCGCATGCGCTATACTGTCACTCACTGACGTACGTACACTTGCTTTTATAGCAGTTAATTGGTTTTCAAACATTACCACTCTCCCTAAATCTGATTTTCTTTTTTTACGTTTGAGTTTGATGACAAATAGGTAAAATATCATAAAAAATGTTAAAACATGGAAGTTTCTAAACTAATGAAGTTTAAACGAAGTGCGAAAGCCTCTATATTCTAAAAAAATTATCTCGGAATAGATTATTAATCTATGTGTGAGAAGGTTTTCTTAAACAGGACTGATTTCGTTTAGTCCTATCGCTTGTCATTGTTTAGGTTCGTAGACAAATTTAGTAAAAATTAACACGAAAAATCCCACAAAAGCATTGTTTTATGGTTTTGTTTACAAAATGTGTACTCTTGTCAGTAATAATAACACATAACTAAAACCGAAAACAAATAAGGGTCAAGAAATTACACAAGTCAATATATTGTCAAAAAATATTATTTCATTTTTTGAAATTGCATAATTAATTATTCAAATAACAAATTATTTTTAACTCCTAAAAATTGTAAGTAAGTAATTTAAGTATATTTTCAGTTATCAGTAAATCTGCAGAACATTATATTTAATATATTTTCTCACATTATACATTACACATTTTTATTCAATTTTAAGCGTGTATATAATCTAATTATATCAAATTATAAATAATCGATATGAAAATTGACCATATTCCATTTGTTTAGTTCAAAATAGAGTAAAGTCTTTAGCTTTGACTAAAACAATTTAATATGGTTTTAAATTTCCTAAAGTTTATAATTAAAAATGCGTAATCAAAAGTTATAAATTTTCCATTTAAAAAATTATAGAAAAGATATGGAAAAATCCTCAAATAATAATAAATATAATAGTAACTGTCAATGTAATTACCGACTTTCTGTATTAACGAATCCAAAAAAGAAAATTCAACACTCTTATCTATATCATGAGTCACTTTCTATGTATATAGTAAATCACGTGAAAAGAGGTGACGAAATAATTGTAACAGAAATTTTAGTACTATTAAAAAATAAGACAATTATTTTAAGTTATAATTTGTACTTATTCAAATTAACTATTAATTTATGCAAATAATACTAAAGGTATTCAAACGGCTAAATAAAAACCGTTAAAACCCTCACCGATGTACAGTATACTCGAAGTTGCGATGAGTAAACAGCCTACGGGCTAATAGTTCTGAGTAATCGCAGGTGGCAGCACACAACAACGTTCCCCGATGACCGTACCAACAAAATATCAAATATTTAAAGCAGAAGACCGTTAGAACACTCGACGGTTCACATACTCATACATTAAGCTGATAAGAACAGATACTACACTTTGGTTTTAGCCAAGAGGCCGAGAAGCGATACTATTACATACACCTAGTCTTTAAAAGCTCGAAGTTTATATAAATTGTAATTTTTTATACCGGTGGCGGAAATAGAGAGCTCGGTTTCCGGGCGAATTTCCTTCACGATTACGTTTGAAACGTTACTAGCTACATTTTAACATGGAAGCACGCTCTTACTTACTTGTCTATATATACTATGTATCGCCTATTTCCTCTCCACGCTCTGACTTGTGTCTACGCAATAAAAGTTCGTGACGCGAGATTTCAGAAACATAGTCAAGCGAAAGTGCCCAGTAGAAGTTATCACTTCAAAAATATATTTCCGTAATTCGTACAGACGAATTCATTTTGTACAAAGTTTTGCATAGCAATGGTTTGGGAAGTAAATAAACTGGCCAATGTCAACGATACGACCGTAGGTTGCCAGGTGTGGTGTGGTGTTTTAATAAACCTTTATGTGCTTACACTCACTTAAGAAAGTATTAATTGTGCATCCAATTTTTCAGGTAAATTAATGAAATAACACGAAATTATATTGTTTATCTTTTTTCTAAAACGTATTGTGTAGAAGATATTTTCGTCATAAAAAATAAGACGAGAAATTAGTTTTTACTTTTTACGCTTTTTTAAAGATAAAATTACTGGGCACAGAGCAGTACTATAGGTGTAGACGATGTTACAATCTTATTAAACAGACTATGAAATATCTGTTAACACGGCCACAATAAGTTTGAAGTATTCAATTCATTTATTTTGATACTAAAAAACCCTCAGTTTGCTAGTCATAAATTTAAAAGCTAAAAGTTTTCTTTACTAATATAGTAGCCTATTATACATAGTTATAATATAATTATATATAATATAGTTTCTTTTTTAATTACATAAAAACAGTGAGGTTTCTTTGTAGACAGATAAATTTGAAATACATTTTATTATTATTATAAATATTACTTGATAGGTTGATTTAAATTTCAATACACAGTTATTTAAATGCGATATTTTGCTTACTGATGTTTAATATTTTGAATGGAATAATATAAAACTTAATATGGATGTGTGTTACATGCATCTAATATACAAGTAGATATGCAGGACTATCAATGAACTCCGTACTTATGGTTGTTTATTGTAATAGTTAATCATATAAGTCTTGAAATCACTTCTACAAGCACATTTATTGGTTTGTGTTCGCTGAGATGAAACATACACATGGACTATACATATCTATACACTAGGGGCTCTGCCCCTGCGGTGTCATTTGGTGATGCCAGTTGTTCGTAATTTTTAAATTTTTTAACAGTAATTTTTATGGAACTGATGATTGATTATGACAGAGGCACTTGGATCTCAGTTTGGTGGTGGGGTTAGCTATGACCTGTACATAATATAAGTCATAGATCGAAATAAACACGCAATATTCCCAACATTTGTCCACAAAATCCATAATTTTGTCTATAATTTTAACATTTTTTCAATTTTTTACATGAATAATAAACGGTATCAGTTAACTGACACAAACTTTCTCCCAACTTACTGTAGTCAAAATAATATTGTTTTCAATCATTTTATTTATTACTTTTTAGAACAAAACAAAAAAATAATATTCTACCTACGTCAATCGTATAAAAAAATTGTCCTAGGCGGGATTCGATCGCGCGACCTTTGAATTACTGGCCGTGATCGCTACCATGGTGCTACCCCGTGCGGCCGCCGCCGCGATGTTAGATTGACAACATAAACTTGTTTATTTTTAAACATTTCCCCATAATTATAAAACGCCGAAGTTTTGATAAAAGAGGGTGGTGTCATTTTGTTTGGCATCTTAAGCACTATAAATACTGAAAATTTGATCAAAATCGTTAGAGCCGTTTTTGAGAAATTTGCATTTTTGTCGTTTTTTATGGGTTTTTAGGGGTAAATTACCCTTAAAAATTAAAAATTAAAAAAAATGAAAAAACGCCTGGAGATATTAGGGTTTAGTACCTACATACCAAATTTCATGAAAATCGGACCAATAGTGTCCTCTCTGGTCGTGTATACATACTGACAGACTGACAGACAGACACCACTCTAAAAACACTTTTTTGGGTTCAGGGAGCACCAAAACAAAAAATTCCACTAAAAATATTTTTGGGTTCAGGGAGCACCAATACAGATAATTGCACTAAACCATTTTTTGGGGTTCTGGGAGCACCAAAACAGATAATTCAACTTAAAATTCAAATTCCAACATTTTTACGAAAACAATACTTTCTCCATATACTACGTATAGGGTGGAGAAAATAAAAAGTAGCCTAAAATATTCTCGGAAAAGTCCTCTAAATGTTAATGAACGTTTCATCAAAATCGGTTCAGCCATTCAGAAGATTAGCCCGGCCAAACATACAGACAGACAGGCAGACAAACAAAAAAATTATAAATTAGGTTTTGGTAATGTGAGAACTATCATATGAGCTTAGAAAAAAACTTATAATTTGAAATCAAAGACGGACACTTCAATTTTATTTAGAATTCATTTTTGTTTGTATCCAAGTCACTGATTTAATAAAAGGATAATAAGCCCGTCTATGTGACTTTTTTTGTAATATAAGTAGTTTACTTACTTTACATATATTTTTGGCTGACGCGTTTCGGAACCATTTCCATCTTTAGAATATCGCTCTATTGAGGTCGTCAATACTTTGAAATAAATAAATTGTAGTACAACACAACACATATACACGCGTATAATAACACATCTAATAACGTATAATTTTATTTATATGTATAAATTTGTGATATGATTTGCAACGGGAAGTGCCCGATTGCAATTCGAAAATTTCGAGTTTTGTAAAGGAATTTGCAAAAATCGAATTTTTTGAGTCTGGCGAGAGCATCTACTGTATGTAGGCCATGAAACAGCAAAGTCCAGGCGACAAGGCCGTTATCTCCCGAGATGCGACTTTTGAACCATGACATGTTAAGAGCTGAAAACTTAACTTAGTAGAATAGGGAATGATTTCTGTGGGAATAACCGGGATCTGAGAATTTACGGATTCTGGATTTTGGTTGGTTAATGCATTGTGCTAAAAACGCGTGTATTGGTCATCCATTTCCCGATTCGTAAATCAAAAATGTACTTACGTTATAAGCGTTAAAAGCTAAGGGAAATTTTCAAATTAACTCAAATTTCAAAAAGAGTAATATTTTTGGAAATGGCATAATATTCTAAGAAAGAAAGGTTATATAACAAAAGTCGATATTTTCAGTTTTAAAGAAATCAGTCAAATCAAATTGAGTTAAAGTAGTAGAAAAAAAAGTTTTAAAGTAAATGTCTTGTAAGGAACTTTTTAAAGAAAGAATGTAGTGTTATATAAATTAAATAAATAATTAAAATTGTGTAAATTGAAAAGGTGAGGGCTTTCACACATTTAAACGAAGTATAAAAAAGTAAAGTAAATATTTTATGTTATAAAGAGATGAATGAGAGTTATAAGTGTTAGGTGATATTGTAAAACGTTAGTAGTTGAAACAAATTTCGGGAGTAGAGTTAATTAAACCCAGTTTGAAAAATCGGAATTTAAAAAGTCCCTACAAACTACAATTTCTGAAGAAACAAAATAAAACTACGGCCATGTATCCAAAACAAAGGCAAATTGGATATACAAAAAGGAAAAATTGAAAATGTTAATGAGAAAAATTTAATTAATTAATCAGCTGCGTTAGAGACCCCAGTAGGCCTAAAAGGTGAACCCCGAGTCGCACAACTACAATTCGACTTCGAGAAGAAAGGTAAAGCCATGACGAATAAGAATCTCCAAATAAATCCAAAATCAGTGTAAAACTTAACGAGTTATGAAGAAAATAAGGAAATTGGTTAATTTTGGTAAAGCCAAGTAAAGATTAGACGAAGCGGAGGAGACGTCACGAAAGTGGAAGGGATGAGCGGGAAGGCCTAACGCGGGAAACTGCAAAAGCTTAGATATGACTTTATGTGAAAACTAATGAGAAAAAAGGAGAAAAAACTTCACAACAATTCAGGAAATAATTTATACAACATATGAGTACCAAAAAACTCCGAAAAAAGTGGAGTTTTTGGAAATCTGGAAAAACCGCCAAACGCTACAGTTACAAGGGAAAGGGAGACCCTATAAAAGCGGAGGACGCGTTGATCTGGGGCTTCTTCTAAAAAATTGCTGCGAGAGATGTGTTAGTCTGCTTCTTATAATTTTTGATACGCCGTGAGGCTGCTGCATCATCTGTTAATTTTTCTAAGATGTTATAAGTTCGATATTGTAATCAAGTCTAACGATTACCAACAAGTACTGGATTTTTGTCTTCGTAAAACTTAAATATTACATTTTTTATAAAAGTCTAAAGAGCTGAGAGTTTATTAAGCGTAAATGACATAGTTAAGGGATGTCATTTGGACTACGTCAAAGGAACGAACTGGCGAACTCATCAACTTCAAATGAACTTCTAAAAGGATAACCAGACGAACAACCCGAGGAAAACTGGACATAAGGAGGGAAACGATCCGGCTAACCAACAGGCGACTTCTGGAGGACCACAGACATACCACGACATCAGGGAAGCTGTTCTAAAGAAAACACCTGTATTCCCAGGACAACACCAGCGACTCTGAGGTCACCAATTGTAGCAAAAAGAAACAGCAAACATAAGGTCTGTGAAAATCGAATGCTACGTTATTTGTCCCCTAAATTGCCTGAATTAGAATCAGTAAATTTGTTTCAAATACTGGGTTAGTTAGGATGATTTTTAAATTAATATCTGAAAAAATCTATTAAAAAAGTAAATTCATTCAAATCAGTAGAGTCATTAAATAGTATAAATAAATTAATAATTAAATCAAATCATAAGCCATATAAAATTAAAAGCCATTATTAAAATTGAATTAAATTAAATTAGAACGTTCTGCCTATCTGTAGAATAATTGTATTTGAATTGTGTTTAAAAGTTATTGTTTTAAAGGGAAAGTTACCCTAAGAAATTGATTATTATTATTTGAAAGGTCTATTTTATTTTGCAAATTTGGTAAATAAAAACTATAATTTATTTACAGAACAAAAAATTCACTTGAGTTTTAAATTTACCTGTATTACTGTATATCCATTGTGTCCTGTTCTTATACAATTAGTAGTGAATATATGAAAAGGGTTTTGAAAGCACAAATAGGTTACTATGGCGGTTCCACTGTTCTCACTTCTCTGAGATTTACAAAAAGTAAACAAGAGTCATTAATTATCTGAGCTAGTAAAGTTTTAAATTCTGGAAGTTGTAAAAAAAGTCTTTTATAGAGTAAAGTAAATTTATTCAACTTAAATTGCATCACCTAGGTGAAACATGTTAGTAGCCTTAGCCTTCCAGTAGGTGATAGTAATTTAAATTTACAGCAAAGCAAGTTGTTTCTTTGAGAAGATTTTGGTGTCCCGAAAGTAGGGCCCGACAACAAGAGCTTTCGTTGTAAATTTTTGCGTCCCGAACGAGGGGCGTGATTTAAGTTTGCAGCGGCAAACGTGGTTTGCGTTGTATATTAAATCTCGATGTAAACTTTAAACCTGGGCATTAGGTGTAGAATTTTCATTTTCGTATATACCAATATAGTATTTTTTACTAAATCTGACGTCATTACGAGATCACGCGATGTTTTAATTTTAGTGATGAGCATTTTATAACAAGTAACTGCTCCACAACTTAACCTTTTCTATTGGAAAGGCACTCGTACATATTAAATGTATACATATTATATAGGGGAAACCCCTGCGTGCTCCGCACGCCAACCCCGTTGGAACCTTCTACACACATAATCATGTTATGTTTGCTTTATAATAAAGGTGTAGGATTAATAATAACCCGAAAGCTAAGACGGTAAATAATGTTAAATGTTCAAATCAAAGTATTTCGCAGTTATAATAAAAGTTAAAGGAACCAGCGAGGCTCAGGTCTACACTTTAATAAAAACCTAACCAAAAAGTTAGAAATAAAAATTATTGCTCCAAAGTTTGTAATCATCTGTTAATGGAAATATTAGTGCAAACAGCTGTTTTATCTGTTATTCTATTCAATTGGTTGCTATGGCAATGTAAATACATTCAAGAAATATGCGTCGGCTCATCAGTCTAGGCCCAACCTAAGAATTTTTTCCGACTAAAAGTGTTTATCAAAATGAATTATAGCTTATGTTACTCCAGGGATAGTGTAGCTTTTTATTAGTAAAACCATTTTTTAATCGGTTCAGTAGTTATGGAGATTACCCCCTACATACATACAAACAAATCTTACGCTTTATAATATTAGTATAGATATGGATTTATAAATGCATTATTTGCGTTTAATATACCTTATGTTTATTTTAAATAGATTTTTGACAAAACTTTTTCTAACTTTAGATACATGTTTTAATAGACACATTTTATGTTTAACTATCCGTAGTGCTTGGAACTAAGAACACTAATGAAAAAAAAAGTACATTATGAAGACATTTTCCAAGTGTAATTTTTCAAACAATATTGCAAGTTGATTTATAAAAACTCAACTAATATTGCCTACAAACTATTTTCCGCGCACAATTAATATAAAACAAGACTGCATTTATTAAATTAAAACCCACTCGATTCTATAACTGACTTTACTTACAAATCGCCCGCAACATTCTAACCGAAGACCGTAAATATTTACATTCGAAGTAATCTAACGCTTATTTAAAATAACAAATCCGCGCGTATTTATAATTGGTACGTTTTTTGCAAGATATAGTGTGATATATCGGTACCATATGGTCAGTAGTTGTGAACCTGGTCCCCTTACACTTCCCCATCACATCTTCGGAAAAAAAGCGGCGGGAGTCTGAGAACGGCTTTCCGAGAATCTTGCCTCAGCCTCAAGCCTCGGGTATGTCTACGTCTAGATGCCTTTTAGGGCTGTAGAGACTGACTGGTCCACGCATTGTCTCCGCAGCGTTATACTCGGCTCCGTTTTCTTCTTCTCTATTATTTATCCAATTTGAACTGGGATTATTACTCGACATTTTATCCAACCTAATCATTACAAATTGATATTCATTGTGTTTATTCTAACGATGTCCCCTCGTCGGAGAGACTAGTCCTTTTAGTGGCTGCTTTATTTGTTCCGTCCAATTCAGTCCTTATTGTTATTATCTATAAAGTCGTTTTACACGCGCATATTTGATCAACAAAAACTGTTATAACAGAGCCTGTATAATGTGTTTATGCTCGTAAATAATTTATGAATAATTTTAACTCGTACACACATTTAATACAATTAACATAGCTTATTCAAATTATATTACTACTTTTACAAAAACAATATAAAATATTTAATTTGTTTAACAATGTATAATTACTAGCTGACCTGTGCCAATATTTCGTAAGTTAAGAGTACTTACCTGTTTTAAAACATTGACTTAATTAAGTAAATTACGTTTATTTATTTACGTCGATTTAATTTGATCGATTTGTGAGTTAGATTACACTTGCATATACAATGTAAACAATCTAACTAACAGCTGTCAATTCTGATATTTTAACATAATAAACAATTTTTCCAACAAGGCTATTTTAGATTTTAAATTAATTATAAAAGTCTTTTATCCTTTAACATTTTTTTATAAGTTTACCGGTTAAGGAGTTGAAGGCACTTTAAGTTTAAAAAAAATTACTTTTGAAGTACTGTATATTATTTAGGCTTTGGCTTTCCTACTACCAATTGTTAAATCAAGTTAGGTTAATTTAGAGTATTGTAAGAAGTGCTATCAAGAAACTATTATCAGCTCTGGACTAAAAGTGAAATAAATCATTTGTGAGGAATTGCAAATTAGGCTCAGTGATCGCGTTTTAACCAAGCTGTAGTTAGCTGTTTTACTATTTACTTTTAACTGCTTCAGCAAATTATAGAAAAACCTCTTCATGGTTTATAAAAAAATTGGTTTCGAAGTTAAACCTGGCAAACCTAGGCTTATTTCAATCGTCCTGAACATATTTATTGCCAGATTCTAAACGATTTCCAAATATAAAATACAACTATAACTAGCTGACCTGTGCGAATATTTCGCAAGTTATGAATACTTACCTGAATTAATACATTGATTTAATTAAGCAAACTACGTTTATTTATCTACGTTGGTTTAATTTGATTGATTTGTGTGATAGATTACACTTGCATATAGAATGTAAACAATTCAACTAACAACTGTCATGTTAGTTAAACAGATTGTTAATATATTAGGAACCGTATGAAGTACAGTATAAAAGTTTTTTAAAATCAATTTTTGTAACGAAAATATTAATTTTAAGCTGTTTGTCTATTTTTCGTCAATAGCGGGGAACATAAGCTTTAAAATGATGCTTGAATAATTAATTTTGATGAAGAATTAAGGGAGGTGACAAAAAAAAAACACCTTTGAGAAATAATATAAGGATATAATTATGCAGGACGAAATTACACGCAGAAAACAGCACAGGTTTGCCATTCGTTTCATAAGAAACTTCGCGACTTTAAAAGGTTCATTGACATCGTTTACCTGCACTACCGACTACTTGTTGACTTGCTTTAAACGGTTTTATGACGGACATTTTATTTTTTATACGTTGCATAAGCTTTACCTTTCCTAAAAGAGCCTATACAAACGTACAATGTTCTGTTCGCTTTAGTGAATGGTGGGCATAAAAATCCTGTTGCATTGCTCTGTCGTTATTTATTTATTCGGCAGTTTGTTATATTCTGAATTAACATAGAATAATGCCTCGAGGTCTTATGAGACCTTAACATTAATGACGGAATTAACTTTGTGTTGCAATTGTCAGCTGAATTTTTGAAGAAAATAAAAGCTATTGCACTCGACCCAACTTGAAAACGGTTGGTCGGAGGAGGGTAAGATTTCGTTTCTATACGTTTCAGACCTTTTGGAGACGACGTATTTTTTTATTCCCGGATTGATAAGTGGTAGTAAATATGCTTCAAAATTGTTGATTTTTTGGTGAAAGGGTTCTGGTAGGATTCTTCAGATACACTTTTTTATATCAAATTCAAAATGGCGGATTTATACAGTTTAATAGTTTTTAGGTAGGGATTTGAGCAGTATATAAGCCCGAGTACAATTTGTAAGTTATATCATTTGAAAGGCAATTGAATTTACTATATTCCTGTGCAAAAGTATTTTAGGTACAGTTAGTTCCCAGAACATGGAATAAAATTCTCAGGAAACTCTCGATAAATGATTTTGTTTTATTGTCCATGTAAGATAATTGCGCAATTTCTACCATTCATAAGCCCGAGTACAATTTGTTAGTTATATCATTCGAAAGATAATTAAATTTACTATAATCCTGTGCAAAGGTATTTTAGGCAAAGTTCCCGGAACGAGGAACAAACTTCAAAGGAAACTCTCAAAATATGATTCTTTAGATTATCTATGTAAGATAATTGCGCAATTTCTCCCACTCATAAGCCCGAATAAAATTTGTAAGTTATATCATTCGAACGGCAATTAAATTTACGATAATCCTGGTACTATAAGCTATTTTAGGTACAGTTCCCTGAACAAGGATAAAAATTCATAGAAATCTCCCGATAAATGGTTCTTTTCATTGAGCATGTAATATAATTGCGCAAATTCTACCATTCATAAGCCCGAGTAAAATTTATGAGTTATATCAATCGAAAGGCAATTAAATTTACTTTATTACTGTGCAAATTTATGATTGGTACAGTTCCCGGAACAAGGAACAAAATTCATAGGAAACTCCTCAAATAATTTTTTGTTCATTATCCATAAGATAATTGCGCAATTTCTCCCACTTATAAGCCCAAGTACAATTTGTGAGTTACATCACTCGAATGGCAATTAAATTTACTATAATCCTGTGGAAAGGTATTTTAGGTACAGTTCCCGGAACAAGGAACAAAATTCATAGAAATCTCCCGATAAATGATTCTTTTCATTGTCCATGTAAGATAATTGCGCAAATTCTATCATTCATAAGCCCGAA
>JAGFPH010001777.1:31008-50482 GCA_018207615.1 Philaenus spumarius | reverse complement strand
AAAATTTATGACTTATATAATTCGAAAGAAAATTAAACTTACTATAAAACTGTGCAAAGTTATTTTAGGTACAGGTCCCGGAACAAGGAACAAAATTTATAGGAAACTCCAGATAAATGATTTCTTTCACGATCCATGTAAGATAATTGCCAAATTTCTACCACTCATCCAAGAACAATTTGAAATTTATATCATTCGAAAGGAAATCAAATTTACTATATTACTGTGCAAATTTATTATTGCTACAGTTCCCGGAACAAGGAACAACATTCATAGGAAACTCCCAGTATTTAATACTAGTTATTCCCGGAAAAGAAAATTCGGTTATAGTAATGCGGCAGTGCTGTTTACGCTTTTTTATGTTTTTAGTACCGTATTGACTGTCGATATTCTCGGACGATTAGTAGAATTGACTTCAAATGTTTAATTACACTTTGTACCTTTCTCATACAATTAGTAATCCAGTTTATCAAAGCCATTCGTCGAGTAAATCTGATTGAAATTCGAAGATGTTCTTCATTTTCAACCTGTGCTGTTTTGAGTTTTACACTTTATAACTCGTGTATATGTTTCTAAACCATTAAAATGATTTCCTCTAAATGATAATATTAATTAATCACTTTTACTATTAAAACATTAAACGATTAATCCAACAAAAAACATTGTCGGTAAAGATTTGTGTCACCTGATAGTTTAGATCTTCCAAAGCTTCTGTTTATTGAAGTGTCCAAATCTGGTGTTAGTGTTTGGCTAGTCCCTTCATATATGACCACCTTTCTTGCTAGTGCTCCAGCGTAACGCTCCTAAGCTCTTTGATACATACAATCTTGTGTCCTGGATAGATCAATAGACGATACTCCCATCAACACGATCGCAATAATAGTACTTACAGTTCTATATGCACTGATGCTCTTTTGCAATCATCATGCTGGTGTTTGTAGCATACAGAACAATCACTCTAAACTTCTTATTTCAAACTAATAACTCAGACTGATGCACAATATTTTCCACTAATTCTAAGTTATTTTCCCTCTAACATCCTTAGCTTTTACTTTTTGTTCTTTATTGTCCTCCTTGTTCTTCTCCACCATTACCTGTCAGTTGTGCCTTTACCATTACGTCCTAGTGCTCACGGAAATTTAAATCTCCAATCATACTTTTGCAAAATAAAAAAATATTAGATAAGTTTGCTACGTATATAATTTACATGCTTATTGTAAGAATAGCTAGTCTATCACTCTCGAGTTAGTTATCATCGCAATAGTCCATATTGTTAAATATTTTATGCTATGTTCTCACTGTTCGTTGTTATAGAACATTGTGTTCGAGTTATAGTAAAATCTAACATGTTACAGAAACTTTTGTTACGGTTTTGTAACAATGTTATGGGTTTCGATAGCGAGCGAGAAACTGTAATTTGTGCATACACTTTTGAACACTTCTGATCACTCCGGCCACTATCTACTGTTGAGATAATAAGAAAGTTGAGCAACTATTAAGTATCGCAGTTAATTGAATAGGTTCAATTGAATGCAGTTTTTTGGAATGTTCACATCTTTATTAAAAATGATATAGTACATCGTTATAGGAAACAGTATACACAAACAATTTATGCCCTTAAAGGAAAATAATTTTAGGAGGAAATAATATGAAAAAGAAGATACCTGAAAACGGAACTGACAAACAAATCACTTCAATGTGGTTTCCATGTAAAATAACATCGAATCTTTACTGCAGGGTTGAAGAAGATTTCAAAGAGTGATAAAAAAGTCTTAGGCAATCCGCACACGGGTCGTTGTGCTATCGTCAAGAAAGCGTTATTTGTACGCCTGGTCGTTTTTGCCTAGGTAAATGATTGGGGGATCGCTAACGGGGCGTCAAGCAATCGTCAAGAGTGAGAATCGTAGTCGTTTCGTTGTAGGTGCGTTTCAAGCGTTGTGCACTGCAGTCCTCAAGTTTAATGATTACGCACGTGGGTGGTTGCAAACATTCAATTCGAAGGGGAGATTGAAAAATAAAGTAAATATGATTAACCTAGTTATACGAGAAAAATGTCGTAGAGATTGCGTAGGTGGAAATTGGCAAAAGAAAATGTATGTATTTTTTAAATACAGTCATATCCTATATATATATTATAAGGATTATAAAACTGTAGGCCTATTTGTTAAAATTTTGTGTTATATAAGTTATTATTTATTTAAATAAAGATACAAATATTATATTTTAATCTCATATTAATAGATCAAATGATTTAGAAGTTATTATATCATAGTAAAGAAATTAATAATCGAATATAAATGTTTATTTGATTACGAAGATATACGAATGTTACCAAAGCTAAACGAATATTTATCTCTTCTTTAAAATTGTATAAACAAATTTATTGATAGTAAAAGGTTGTATTTATATACACTTTCTAACCTCAAAGCAAATCTTATAACGTATTACAACATACATTAGTTCTATAACTCATATTTAAAACAATCAAGTTCACAAGAAATTATTATGATTGATGTTGTTAACATAACCCTGAAAGTTGGAATGGAGCAAACTGTCGATTCCTTGACGATAGCTTGACGACCCGTGTGCGGACGTAGAACGAAGGAAACGACAGTAGTTATTTTCCACGCTTGACGATTGTCAAACGCCTCTCTCACGCGTAGCATAGGCAACGACCTCCATGTGTGGACTGCCTTACTGTAGCGGTTTCTGTTTGCGAAAAAGAGTGTAATTTTTTAAATATTTGGCCCTACATGTAAAAAAATTTCTCCAAAATCTGTTTATGTCAGACTGTGAAGTTCTTAATTCGAAATTTATCGTTAGCTAAATCTTTTATAATCTTTATGCCACTACAGACAAATTTCTTTCTTTATACAACTGTCTTGTCCATTATTGTTTTAATTGATTAACTTTTGTCCTAAACAAATTACCAAATATCACGCGTTAGATAGCCTACCGACAACAAGTTATCCCACATTTCTATAAACTGTTCTGTAACCAAAAATATACAGAATGTAAAATAAGTCATGATACATCTCGATATAATTTAAATGGATTGATATATCAAAATAAAACCTCTACTATTCCTATTATACAACCTTTTCTGGTGTTTAAGAGGGATTAAAAATGTTGCCCCCTTTTGAAAGGGGGGGTAAAATGGGCAACTTTATTTTTTTAAATAGCAACTCCTATCTAGTGGCATGCCATTGGAAGCACTTAAAAAACTAAGAATTTCTGTGGTAAAAAATAAAAATCACCTAACGCGTTCCTTCACTACGCTCAAAAAACTTATTATTATTTAAAAGACAGGAAAAGATATACAAAATCTGATCTAAGGACAGTTATTCACCGACAGAGGGCACTTTATAAAACCTATTTAGAAAATCCCAAAACATCGCCTCCCTCATACCACTCCCTACTTTATAATGTGTAGAACTTTATAAAGATAGGTTATAGTATTATGAAGATGATACATTATTACGAAGGTGTATGCATTTAAAATTGGGCAACGTTAATAGCTCGAAATAAACAAGAGACAAGTTAACCTGATCAGAGAATAATAACAAGAGAAAATGTAATATTTTATCCCTTTGAATCCATACTGCAGTTTCACTTTAATTTCTTTACTTGTGGACTAGAGTAGCGAACGAATGCGTTAACAGATTTTAATTTTCTTAGAAATTCTCGGTTTTTAAAGGGCTCTATGTATCGCGAGCCTTATGTGTCCATTGTAAATTTTTGAGATGGGTTGGTAGGAGGGGGAGGAGTGTTTTGATTTTGTAAATAGGTTTTCTAACGTTCCTCTGACGGTAAACATCCCTAGATCAGATTTTGCACACCTCTTTCCGTATTTTAAATAAAACAAGTTATAAAAACAACTTCCTGAGTAACTTTTTTGAGGGAAGCCAACGAACGCGTCGTTTGATTTTCATTTTGTTACGGTGAAAATTCATGGTTTTTAAAACGCTTTCCAATGGTATGTCACAAGATAGGGATTGTTATTGAAAAAATGAAAGTTGCCCCATTATCACCCATTTCAAAAAGGGGCCAACTTTTTCAACCCCCTTAAACACCACAAATTGTGTTTTAATAGGAATGGCAGAAGCTTGATATAGAAATCCATTTAAATTATATCCAGGTGTAGCACGGGCTTATTTTACACTCTGTACAGGCCTATGTGTTCTACAGAAAAACGTTTTACACGAAGCTAATTTTACAGACACGTGTAACATGTGTGTTAGTTGTCACACAGTGACGTCACAGCTTCATCAGATTGCCCACATATTTTAATGAAACAATGTGTTTAGTACTGACTCAGGAAATCATTATGAAAAGACATCTGAAGATTTAAATAAAACTATTGTATAAAACATAATCGGCCTAAAGAACATATTCCATAACCGTAACACTGGATAAGGAGTTGTCGTGGAGCAACGGTCCCGAATTCAAAACACTTGGAAGATATTAAACAACTCAAGATTTAGACAAGCGGTCGCTCTGCCCGGCAAATAATCCGTCTCAATAAAGTATATCAACCTTGCGAAATTACACGTTACGTTGAAGTTGTAAAATACGGTAAATTATACGTTCTAGCTGTCTATATGTAGGCCTACGTCTGACAGCTGATTCAGAAAGATCTACTTGAATATATTAAAGGCAACAAATATGAAACAAAGACTTGTATATTATTTCAGCTTAATTATGCGACTATATATTTCGTACAATAACAATATTAGAGACTCTGTCGTTTACCGATGCTTTCGACTGGTTATTTACATAATTTGACTTTTAACTCATACTACTTACCCAGTTAGACTAATCTTGGTGGAGAGGAGGTTAGTTGGTATTATTTGTTAAAATCGAATCTAACTATTCACGGTGATTCAGAACTCTGCTGCCACCTCTCGGAAGCTCTTTTTATAGCTAAAAACTAGGGGCTCTGCCCCTGGACGCTTCGCGTCCCAACCCCACCTCGGCCTTCAGCCTCAATGTCTGCTTCGCTTCGCTCGCAGTTGGAAAATTTGCTAAAGAATCTAGTTAATCTTTGGCTCGACTGTACATAGGTGACCGAGCATAAATCAGCTGTTTTATTTGGCAGGGGACTCAAACTCATTAAACATTATCTCCATAAGATTAACATGGGAAATTTGAAGGATTGTGTGCCGGAGCTCCTTCTCGGGTGAATAGCGGCTAAACGGATGATTTTATCTTAAATTTGATGCAAAATCGTTAGTTTGAAATTAAATTTTCTACAACTTTTGTATTTACATTTTTTTCTATCTCTTACCGTTTTCTTGCTAAATGCGCTCAAAGTGGGAAAATGAATAAATTCAAAAAATCGAAAAAATCGTTCCAGCCCAAAAGGTGCTTCCAAAATTAAAAAATGTTAAATTCTGGCAATTTTCCCAAAACTTTCTCGTCGAGAGCTTTAATTTAAGTATAAGGTTGATGGGGCTCCGATTACGGGAAGTGTCTAATAATTAATGTCAGTGAATGAGTGAAATCGTTTAGCTTTAAGAACGTTGGGCGGAGCTTCCCTTCTCGGATGAATAGTGGCTAAACGGATGATTGGATCTTAAATCTGATGGAAAATCGTAAGTCTGAAATTAAATTTTCTACAACTTTTGTATTTAACATTTGTTGCTATCTCTTACTGTTTTCTTACTAAACGCGCTCAAAGTGGGAAAATTAAAAAATTTAATAAATCTAAAAAATCTTTCCCGCCCAAAAGGTGCTTGCAAAATTAAAAAATGTTAACTTCTGGTAATTTTCCCAAACGTTTCTCGTCGAGAGCTTTAATTAAAGTATAAGGTTGAGGGGGGTCCGATTACGGGAAGTGCCTAATAATTAATGTCAGTAAACAGTGAAACCGGCTAGCTTTAAGGACGTTGGGCGGAGCTTCCCTTCTCGGATGAATAGTGGCTAAATGGATGATTGGATCTTAAATCTGATGAAAAATCGTTGGTCTGAAATAAAATTTTCTACAACTTTTGTATTTAACATTTTTTGCTAACTCTTACCGTTTTCTTACTAAACGCGCTCAAAGTGAAAAATGAAAAAATTTAAAAAATTGAAAAAATCTTTCCCGCCCAAAAGGTGCTTGCAAAATTAAAAAATGTTAACTTCTGGCAATTTTCCCAAAAGTTTCTCGTCGAGAGCTTTAATTCAAGTATAAGGTTGAGGGGGTCCAATTACGGGAAGTGCCTAATAATTAATGTCAATGAATCAGTGTTACCGTCTAGCTTTATATAAGTAGATAAGAAAAACATTTCATATAAATGTAGGCCCGCAAACTCTTCGTTTCCAGATGTCCGCCATTTTGTTTTATGTACGAAATAATTCATTTTTAGAGAAATGTTTGACTGATTAAGTTCAAACTTGGCATGAAGTTTCCTAACAATGATATATCTCAAGAAAATAAGCGATTAAATCAAATTATAATTTTCAAAATGGCGGCTGTTTGAAAATTTTAAAACCTAAATTATTCAAAAACTGTACATTTTAAGAAAAAAATTCAAGACACCTTTTGTAGCCTTTTTGATTCCCTATCGGATGGTCTCACAGTCAAAACAATCAAATGAAGGATAATAGCTAAGTTAAAGATAATGACAGAAAATATACATACAATATTGTTGTGTTTACTGTGTTGGTATAGGATGCCGGGTTGAACAAACCAATTATTACACATAACTTAACGATTATCATTCATCCAATTGTTTTGACAGTTACACCATTCGATAGGGAATCAAAAGGGCTACCAAAACGTGCCTTGACATTTAATGATAAATGTACGGTTTTTGAGTAATTTAGGTTTGACATTTTCAAACAGCCACCATTTTGAAACACATCATTAGATTTAATCGCTTATTTTTCTCGATACAGATCATTGTTAGGTTAAACGACATGCCAAGTTTGAACTCAATTGGTCAAACTCTAGATATCAATTATTTTGTAAAAAAGGAAAAAAAACAGATGCAGACAGACGAAAAAATAAGCACCCATGTTTATATGTTTGTCTCGATCCCAGGAACAAATCCACAAAAGGGAACCAAAGAGTTCGGGGACACTCTGTATAACTTATTTTATTTCTGTAGTTGACATAGTTATTAAGCTACAGTTGTTTTATTTGATCGCCACAGACATAAAGTCAGATGGCGCAAAGCGTTCACAAAAAGTGACACAGTTTTAGTTAGAACTTTATATAATTACTTTGTACAAAAAACAAAATGAAAAAAATGGGGCCAATGTTTATACAAACTTTTTTCCGAAAATGTTTTAGAATGAGCTTCCGAGAGGTGGCCGCATAGTTGTGACACCCTGTATTTTCAATCTTTAAGGAAAAAACTAAATTTTTAAGTTACTATACAATTTTAACTGTTATTATTTGTAAAATATTATATACACACATAAATTCTTGTTTTTAAAATTTGTTGGTAGTTTGTTATAAATACATTGCTATTCAAAAGAAATTACAATGTTTTTATCGCCTGATAGCAGTTGATTATTTGAACGGGGCATATCGTTCATTTTAATAACGGATAATTAATTGTGGTACATTAATATGTTCTGTAGGTTAATAGAGTATTCTCAATCAAACACAGAATAACAATATTTCTTAAATGATATGGGTAAGTATTCATTTTTGTACGTTTTTGAAGTTTAAACTTCTATAGGCACACCACGTCCAAAAAATTTATATACAGTACGTGTTTGTACAGCAGAGGATGTAGTTTTCTTGTTGCTGGGGGTGAATCGGATTTTAGCGTCACGCGTTTCACCATGCATTTTGTGAATCGCTCCTAAAGTGAAACGCTCTTAATGTGAAACGCTCTATTCCATCTGTTTAGAAAAAGTTTTGGTCTTGCCGAGATTCGAACCAGCAGAGTCCACCAACATATACTATCACCTCAGCCGGTTAGGCCACAATCGCATTGCTAATTTAGTATATTTTAGTTGGATATATACGCGTAACAGCTTGTCCAATGTTATAGGCTTGATCTATTAATGTTAATGCAATATATAGTTTGACTGGTAATACCTCTGAAATGTACATTGTGAGTCCTCATTTCGTAAGATGTGTTAAAAAGTGAACATTGTGCTTCCTTATTTCGTAAGTTGTGTTAAAAAGTGAACATTGTGCTTCCTTATTTCGTAAGTTGTGTTAGTTAAAAAGTTTACATTTCTCCCGTGTGGTCCTAAGCACACAATTACATTTTTGTTTGTTTTTACTATTTGTAAGTACAGTACATTCAGGAAATATAAATATAAACTATTTTAATAATTTATCATTACTCGACTTGGATGTATCTAAATCTATATGACAGAAAATTGATTGAAATGAACTACGTTGATGTTAGTGATCAAAACTAATAACTTTATTTGTGATTGAGGCTCAATTTTAACCAAGGGAATATTCCATTGGTAATTGTTTACTATTACTTTGTCGGATATGTATTGAGATATGTTTCGTATTTATGTATTCTAACAACGAATTAACATTAATAATAATGGCCCGAAAAAATAAATTCACCATAAAAAATGGAAAAAAATCCTGAAGTTCTAACTTTAGTAGGCCTACTGTATCCAGTCCCAGTATGTTTTAAGCAAACCAACCCAATTAATAGTAAAAATACCAATCTTTTATCGCTAATGGACTGAAATAGACAAATAAACATGTTTGAAGAGCCAGAACAGTAAACAAGATAAGGTAAGATAAGGCAACTGGCCGGCTATACATCGACGAAAGTAAATCTCCAGTAGCGTGTGATGAACCGTCAGCAAGCGACACTAGCTCTTGATCAGACGACAACTTTTATAGTAAGCTACTAATTGTAACAGTTTTTTTTAATGCCTTAATTATGTTAATTAATTGTTAAAATATTGTAAATACGAAACATATCTCAATATGAGAAGATTTGGTTGAAACATACTGGGATTAGAGACTATAAGTTAGAACTTCAGGCTATATTTTTTCGTTTTCAATTTTTTAGGATGAATTTATTTTTACGGGACTTTAATCATGTTAATACATTGTTAGAATACGTAAATACGAAACTTATCTCAATATGGGAACATTTGGTTCTGACAAAGTAATAGAAAATAATCACCCTTCCATTATAAAATAGGAAAGAGTTTTCATTTATTAAATTTTTTATAAAATAGTGGTGTGCACAAAAAAAAACTAGGATTAATACTAATAAATATTTAAAAGAGTGGTTTTTTTAGTAATACTCAAATCATTTTGTACACACATTCTTTCCAAATACATAGTGAGTAAGCTTAAACTCACGCAACATTTTGTTTCCAGATTGATCTCTTATCAAAGCAGAATATTTCTTAAATAGGTTCTAAGAAACGCTTATTTCCAAGAAGTCATTCATCTCCCCAACATCAGCTCGAGGCTTGAAATTAAGGGTTATATGGAAACGATTTCAGTAAAGAAGTGTAATAAATAAAATCACACATGCCTCCTATATAATTATAGCTATCAACATGCTACATGCAGAACAAATTCATTTAGACGCTCCCTGCTACGTTCAAGGCAGCTTCCATTCGAATAGTCGATTTGTGTAGGTATTTAACTATCGTAAACCGTTTTTTAGAACTACTTATAAATCAAAAGACAACTAATGCTGTGTTATAATATTATTTTAGTCCATATTTTATATTATTAATAAGATAAAGTGTTTATTAAATTACTAAAAGTTTTTAAAAAAAGTAAATGTGTGCTGTCGTGGGACCCCCGTCAGGAACGAAGTTTATCACGCCTTTTCTTCAATTCTTTTACCAGCTTTAACGACAACATAACACATAATTTTAATCTTTCAGTTGAAGTTTAATATTAGTTTGTTTTTTATGCAAATATTTAATGTCATTATAGTAAAGGTATAGAATTAATTATAGCATCAAAGCTAAGTTGGTAAACACAGTTAAAGTCCATTCATTGTAAATACATTCAATAAACATAAAATGTTGGATCATCAGTCTAGGCCTAACATACACAAAATATCCATGTTAAATTACATTACGATTTGAAGAAAAGGCGTGATGAACTTTTCCCACAACCGCACACATTTTACTTGTTTACAACACTTTAAATATATCATTATATTATTTTCTAGGCCTAACCTAAAATTATTGTATGTATGTTGCAGTTAAGGCAGGTAAAATAAATTAAATATTCACGCAATAGTTTTAGGTTGGGCCTTGACTGATGAACCAACATTTTATTTTTATAGAATGTATTTCAGCGCTTGGCGGTTATATCTGAACTACACAGGACGTAACGATCGTCTCTTAATTTAAATTGATGAACCAAAATACATGTTTCTTGAATGTAGTTACATTCATTGTCATAACAACCAATTTGATAACGCGTTTTCGTTACGCGTATTTTCTATTTGTAATTGCCTTAGCAACTAATTAATAACACTTTTTTCGTTACGCATTACATTTTCTATTTGTTATTCCCTAACTCCTTCCGCAACCCATGTTAAGGAACTTCGTTCCAATAAAGTAAAGCGTTTTTAAACGTGTTCAATGGCGGTATATGTATTTTGTGACACTAAATCATATTATATTGTTTTACGGGTATACGTAAAATCATAAATTAGAGCACACATCCACAATGAGTAATTTTATTCCTTTAAATTATGTGTTATTTCGAGAGGCAGAAATCCCAAAAATGAACTTCAGTTGGGCGCTACAAAAAGAAACGTTAGGTACTGACAGAATCTAAGCAGTAAGTTATTCCTTTTTACGTGCAATCTACATTAGTGCTACGTGTACCACATACGTAGCCTACATCATCTATACAAATCTCCCTGTAGTAAAAAAAGTAATATTGTTAACGTAAACTGACATTATGAAACATTCGGGAGATTTTAAAGCTGGTCTAAGTAGGAATATCGATAGGAGGCCATTAATCATTTAAGCGGTTGAGTCATAACTCGACCAATTGAACATCGTTTCCACTTTACACTCATTGTGTGTACACACGTGAACAACAAATTCGGGGCTTGAAGGGTTTACGAGGTGCGGTTGTCGGGCTGGTTTACGACACCTCTTGACCATAATTCAACATCTCCTACCACTTATTATGTTGGACCACGGCAATATTTCGAACGAGGTATTGTTTATAATTTATTCTCGTTGAAAATTGTCTGTAATTAAATTTAAGAGATTAACAAGCCGTTTGTCACATCTAATTATTGATTATTCGCTTTACTTGATTTAACTCCTTAAACTTAATACGGTTCGGGGTTCGGGTTTAAAGTTTAGGAGACGGAACAAGTGTTATTGTGTGGCAATGAGTTTTCAATGAATGGAAATACCGTGAGTTTGGAAGCAAAAAAACTTGACAGTGATCAATATCATTTTACGTAGCCGGTTTAATCTTCTTTTGTATCCGCTGGTTTTAGAAGCCATAGCACTTGACCTATTTCTTATCAATTAATTAGTGTCATTTTTTAAATATATTTGTAATCTTTGTTTTTTACAGAAGTGAGTTGAAAAATGTTACGTAGTTGTTCTATTAATTTATAATAATTTATTTGCTAAAACTAACTTAAGTTTATTTTCACAGACAAATATACTCTCTTATTATACCTTTAATGAACTAATTTTTTGATTACTTTGTCTTTATTACTGTTAAATGCTGTTTTTTCATTAGGCCCAATTAATTTTGTTAATTAGCCCATTGCATAAGGCTAGATATATAAATAACCAAAAATAAATTTAAAAACAAGTATAACATTTACATTTGTGACTATATTGTAGTTGTTGCAGTTTCATACACCCGGAACTGACATAAAAATGTCAATAAAGAAAGACTCAAAATTGATAATTATAGTTCTGAAAAACACAAGATTTTTATAACTCGGACTGATAATAGGCCTACACTATAGTGATGTGCAGAAATGAGCACCAACCCACACATCCAGTGTAATGAGTTGTGAAACAAAGATCAAGTGAAATATTTGGTCTACCTATTATCATATAGGTCGTGCCACAATAACTTGAAGCAGCCCAAACTGATCTGCAAGGTTTATAGCCACCCGTCCGCAACCGACCCTTTTACAATCCTACTAGAGACGTTTCCTTGAACGCCCTAGTTCATTATTAAAATAATACTAATTATAAATTGATATAAACTGATTCAAGAGTTCATATTAAGGACAACGATTTCTGTTTTCGTCCCATTTCAATCGGACATATTTTAGGGTTTTAATAAGATTATAAACTACCAGCTGCCCGATCCGGCTTTGCACGGATAGACAAATTAAAGTTAAATGTATTTTAACCAAAAAAAATATGTATCAATAAATATATTACCCTATGAATTTCTTATGGGATTTTTAGTAACTTTGACCCCCGAACCCCTCGTAAAATTTCGAAATTTTTGAAAACCTTTCTTAGTGAGCACCTAGGGCCCTAGAGAAAGCTACCTACCAAATTTAATTCCAATCCGTGCGGTGGTTTTTTTAGTAATTTTGACACCCCAAACCACCCTTAAGCTACATACCAAATTACATTCCAATCCGTTGGGTGGTTTTTGAGATTTCGTGATGAGTCAGTGAGTGGTATTTGGATTATATATATATAGAGAGAGATAAACAAAATACAAAATGTGACGGTATAATGCTCATTGGTATATTTTACCGCTATGCAAATTTGAAACAGTAAAAGAATAAAAAGTAGGCTATAAGTTCTATGATTTAAACATTTAAGTTCTATCTTTTAAACTTATGAACCTGCACAATCGGTTAACCGTACTTTTCGATTATAAATTATACTAGAAATATTGTACTTCAAGCAAGCTTATTTTTAGAACGGGTGAGTGTGCGCTAATGAAACTACCGAGCCAAAGCGTCATGTCTTTACCAAGAATCGGCAATCTTCGCACCTCGCGCCGGATAGGGTGAAACTACTTCCTGGTGAATATAATACACTTACTTATCAACGTCAAAAA
The DNA here is from genome assembly GCA_018207615.1 of Philaenus spumarius. NCBI lineage: Eukaryota > Metazoa > Arthropoda > Insecta > Hemiptera > Aphrophoridae > Philaenus > Philaenus spumarius. The sequence goes on along the minus strand of JAGFPH010001777.1, from coordinate 37,512 downwards.
ACAGCAGGATTCGATAAGATTCGAGCTAGAGATACGAAATAACATTTACAAATACACAGAATCTAATATGCAATTGATACACTTTTTCATTTCTGATTTTGTTTTCCCTTAATTACACTTGCAACAGCAAAAAAAGGACTCAATAAATAAAAATTTGTGTACACATCGCTTATAAGACACTTTTATAGTACACTTACTCGTTATGGTAATTTCTGTCTCTACATCACATCAGAGATATCGTTTAGGAAGACACCTGAAAGGACCATATTTTCTGAGAAGTATATCACTATTCACATCCATGGGAAGGCCCTAAAGCCTAGTCCACACTTGCAAACAAGAAACAAGAAACATTGTTTTCAAACAGTTTGCCAGTTGTTTTCGTGTTTCTCATTTGTTTGCCGGATGTTTGCTGGATGTTTTCAAAATGTTTGCAAACAGTTCGCAAACAGTTTGAAAACATCCAGCAAACATCCGATAAACAAATGAGAAACATTTTAACTTGTTTCAGCAAACAAAACACACTGTTTTCTGTTTCCCAAACCAAATGGAAAACACGCAAACATTTTAGACAAAGTATTGAAAAATAAATAAATGTATGCCTACAGCTCCGATTTGGATGCAGTTTTCTGCAACGTGTTCAGAAAAATACCAGGATCAAAGTCTACATACGACCAGTTTCGGGAGAAAGCGGAAATGCATCGCGAGCGCATAAAGTGCATCTAAAAGTGCATAATTTTTTGATACCTCTAAAAATGGATGAAAAGCCGTGAAAATCGGTACTGGGGGGTTTTTGGGGGCGCTGATCTCATTTCTGACCGTACGAAATGCTTCCGGTGCACTGGAGGGGGGCTCTGTGGGGCAAAATTTGTGAAGTTGCTACAGGGACTTAAAAATTTCCTCTCGGGTTTTTTTTTGTTGCTAATTTCATTTCTGACCATGCGTAATGCCCCCGGTGCGCCGGGGGGGGGGGGGCTCTGGGGGCAAAATTTGTGAAGTTGCGATGGTGCACCGGGGTTCTTTCGCATGGTCAGTATTGAAATCAGCCCCAAACAAAAACCCCGAGAGGAAATTTTCAAGTCTCTGTCGCAACTTCACAAATTTTGCCCCCCAGATCCCCCCCTTCCCAATGAAGCGGGAGCATTTCGTACGGTCAGAAATGAGATCAGCGCTTTTTTACCGATTTTAGCGGCTTTTCATTCATTTTTAGAGGTATCAAAAAAATTATGTACTTTTAGATGCACTTTATGTACCCGCGATGCATTTCCGCTTTCTTCGGAAACTGGTCATACGTAATACGGACCTTCTTCAAGAAATCTGCGAGTCTACCATCGCCTTCTCCTATTTAAGCTAACCTCATTGTGTAGAATTAAATATAAACCAGCACAAGCTAGAAGAACGTCTTCTTCAGTCAATATCTCGAGAAACACTGCCTAGCTAGTGTGGACACAAAACAATGACAAACATTTGTTTGCAAACAGTTTGCAAACAGTTGCGAAACAATTTGAAAACTGTAGACAAACATGAAACAAGAAACAACAAACTGTTTGCAAACAGTTTGTTGTTTCTTGTTTCATGTTTGTTGTTTGCAAGTGTGGACCAGGCTTTACAAGTGAACAAAGGACTGTGATTTTAACTGTTTTTGGTAATCTGTACTCTACGAAATTTTATGAACGTAAGGCTATATTAACATGCACAAGCTGAGCAACGGTGGAGCGTATTAAGAAGACTGTCAACTATGGAAAATGGTTTACAACGCCGAGGAAAAAACTGCCAACAGGAGCAGAGCACCAAACAAGAATGAAGAAATGCGATGACCTTACAAAAATAGGAATTAGCCGGATTATTTATAACATGAATTAAACAAAAAACTTTTAATGCGTCTTTGGCAGAGTCAAGCCTGCAAAACGTGCTTTGATTCAAAACGGAAAGAGGAAGTTTTTAATTTCAGGTTTATTTTGTTTATAGTTTATATTTTTATCAAAAACATAAAAAATGTCCGATTGAAATGGGTTGGAAACAGAAATGTTTGTTACATCGTTGTTCTTAATACGAACTCTTGAATCAGTACATCACATTATAATTAGTTTTATTTTAATACTGAACTAGGGCGTTCAAGGAAGCGTCGCTAATAAGATTGTAAAAGGGTCGGTTGCGGACGGATGGCTATAAACCGTGTGGGTCAGTTTTTGCCGCATCAAGTTAGGGTGACGCGACCTATAACACGCGTGACAAGTGTAAAGTTACTAGAGTTGTGAGTTAAAATTTGTTGTGAAGGCTGGTGGTGAAGAGCGAGACAAATTGGTGAATATATCGAATTCAATAATGTTACAAAGAGAATTCGCATTACCCTAATTCAATTTCTAAAAACTGTGACTCGTCCACGAAATGTGCGATGAAATTAAAGGAATATCAAAGTGGCGCATTTAGAGTAACAAAAGCATTGTATTTAAATGGTGTACAATGTTAGGCTATACGCAACGGCACGCTCAACAATAGAAACGGGACGGTTTTCTGTGTAACACCTGCGCTTGCATTAACCTCCGCCATTGTGCTACACTTAGTTACACAACCGAACTAAAGCGCTGGAGAATATTTTACCTTTAATTATTCCTCAGTAGAGTTTATGTCGAGGTTAGTGCAGTAATTCAAAAAATAATAAACGGTACCAGATAACTGCCACAAACTTTCTCACAAATATAATTAAATTATTAAACAGATTCACTGTGAATTCATAATTGTAGGTGGGGTAGGAGAGGTGATATTAAAGTAGCAGAGTAACTAATAAATATTATTATTATTAGCTAAGGAAAATAATTATTCTATCGATTTCGAACAAATTTGCACCAAACACGCCAATTAATCATGTGTAGATGGACGAAAAAAAGTTTGAAAAATTTTGCAAAACAACTCGGTTTTTTCGTATTTTAGGGTACATTAAGGGCTACAAATAAGCCAAATTTGATCAAAATCGTTAGAGCCGTTTTTTTTTATTAAAAAAATAACTGATGTTTTGGGAGTTTTTTGGCCAAAAAGGGGATTGTTTTTCAAAATTTTCAAAACCCTTTTTCGTGCATCTATATAGGCCTAATTAACATGTTTGGTGCAAATTTGTTCGAAATCGATACAATAGTTTTCGCTCTAACTTTGTATACATACAGACAGACATTTTGTAAAAACCACTTTTTTGGACTCAGGGGGTTCCAAAACGGATATTTTTACAAAAATCTCAACATCGATTTTTTTTGCGATCACTATACTTTCTCTATACCATAGTATAGTGAGAAAGTCAAATGGACGAGCACATTCAAATACGGTATGTACCAGTGACTAATTTAACTTTTAACCAAATAAAGATTACACATCGAATTAGGTCTAGCGTCTGTATTGAATTAGAGCCACTAGACCAAATCATAACATGACTGCTTTTGCTGTAGTGGCGGCCATCTTGGATTATTATTCCGTAAGAGCAATGTTAAATTTAAAACCATTTATTTCGTTTAATTTTTATCATAAAATTGTTTTCAAGGTGTCATTTTAACCACAGTCACAATCCGTTTTGCGTTTCACATTTTCTTTAAATGCCGTTCATTTGTCACGTAATTGACATTTTTTAAGTACCAAGTTTAAAATTTCGGAACCGAAATTTTATAAAGAATATTCAGTTTTTTTTTTTTCAGCACTCAATTACAAAAAAAAAGATTTATAAAATGGTTTTAAATTAAGCAATGTCAAAGCGTTCAGCTGCAAGAAATTGCACTGTTTAGATACAGCTATAGGTTGACGTGCTGGAGTCGCCGGTTCATTTCTCGTTTACTGGAGCAGAGCTTCAATGTAGCAGCAGTTTAAGCGATAGCTGGTAACCAGGTACGAACCTGCAAAGTTGAAACTGTAGCAGACTGATCCTCAATTAACTCTGCCCCGCTAACCCAAAATTGCTTTTTAATATGTTAAGAAATGTACTTGCAATTTATCGAAATATACTTTTCAGTTTGTTAATTTCGTTCTGCGTAAGCCTATAATGTTATTGGAATATTATTGTATTTACGTTATATGCTGTATTGAAAACGTAAAAGATCCAATTAAATAATTGCATTCGCATTCTTACTTACTTAAATCCCATTTAATTAAAGTACACACCTTATATTTAGTATCGTATAGTGCGTACCTACTTAGTAAATATTTAGAAAATATCCCTACAACTTACTTGATCTTACATCACTTTTTTCGTATAATTGTATTTTGTATATTTTTCCGGTGTAGCGGTTAAGGAAAGCTTTAAAATGATGCCTCATTCGTGTAATTTGATGATGTATTAAGGAAGTTATGGCATACCGACAAAAAATGGCCTTGAGAAATAATATATGTGATAGATTATTATTAGCTAGAGAGAAAACTATTCGATCGATTTCGAACAAATTTGCATCAAACACGTCAATTAGGCCTGTATATATGCACGAAAAAAGTTTTGAAACATTTTGAAAAACAACCCCCTTTATGGCCAAAAATCCCCCCAAAAATCTGTTATTATTATTAGCTAAACGAGAATTTTTAGAAATATGCGGGTTTTTTCATATAGTAGGGTGCATTATGGGCTACAAATAAGCTAAATTTGATCAAAATCGTTAGAGCCGTTTTTTTAATAAAAAAAATAACTGATTTTTGGCCAAAAAGGGGGTTTTTTCAAACATTTTCAAAACCCTTTCTCGTGCATCTATATAGGCCGAATTGAAATGTTTGGTGCAAATTTGTTCGAAATCGATCGAATTGTTTTCCCTCTAGCTTTGTATACATACAGACAGACATTTTGTAATAAGGTGAGCACCTATGGCCCTAGAAGAAGCTACATACCAAATTTCATTCCAATCCGTTCGGTAGTTTTGAAGAAATCGTGATTTAATAAATTTGATTCCCCCAAACCACCCCTAAAATTTCGAATTTTTTGAAACCCTTTCTTAGCGAGCGCCTATGGCCCTAGAGGAAGCTACATACCAAATTTCATTCCAACCCGTTCGGTAGTTTTGAAGAAATCATTTTTTAATAACTTTAAACCCTCCAAACCCCCCTAAAATTTCGAATTTTTTCAAACCCTTTCTTAGTGAGCACCTATGGCTCTAGAGGAAGCTACATACCAAATTTCATTCCAATCCGTTCGGCAGTTTTTGAGAAATCGGGATGAGTGAGTCAGTGAGTGAGTAAGTGAGTGAGTGGTATTTCGCTTTTATATATATAGGTGATTATAATTGTATTTTGATCATTCCTTCCGTATTCTAAACACTTTTACAAGTGTAGATGATGTTGTGAGTTCAACATAAATAATATTGTTGGTAGAAACTAAATAGGTCGAAATGAGTCGTGACGTCTCTGATCTAAGTGTGTTTAATATTGGAGGTATAAACTAATGCACATACTGGTCGTTCCATTACTCTAATGATGGAACGCTAACCATGCTCTATAATCTACGAAAAGAAGTTCTCTTAATGTAGCCATCCGTTTATGATATACTTTCGCGTTGTCGTCGTAGTTGTAATGGATTTAAGATGTTTTCAATTATTTCACAAGTATTCGCAACCTAAGGCATGAAGCACTTACACAAATAATTACGTTGTAATGTAAATTATAAAATAGCACAAAATTAGAGGTTTAAAAAGTACTAATACAGCGTTATTATATCCTCACGGAAGGTTTTGTATTAAAATTATTTGTTACGACGTTACCTAAATATTGATTCGACTACTTTCATTAAAATGTAGTTGATTTTTTTTTTAATCGATATAATATTCTTTTAAAATAGATTTTTTGGAGGGAGCAAACTTATTTCGTGTTTTTACTTGTTATACTGATATGTATTAGAAAAGAATTTAGTACTTAGAAAAACAACAATTTTTCCAACAATGTATATTAAGTAAATTATTGTGTATTGTGTATCTTATGGAACACAATTAATTAGGCTTTGATGAGAAAAAAACAAATGACCGTATTACTTAAAGTTTGGGCTTTGGAGAGCATTTTATGCCTTTTCCCCCGATCAAACCTGTTCATTGGATTTTGGATAATATATAAGCCATTGTTTACTACGCTTTTAAAAAAATCCCATTGTTTACTACAAATAAATAACACCACACGGAAAAAGTGTAAATAGGCATATATGGCGATATTCTATGGCGATATTCTGATTTACACTTCAAAAGTATATAAAATATTGAATAAAAACACAATTTCTGAAATGAGGAATCACAAAGTCCCTTTCACAGGCATTATACTAACTAAGTAAACCATTTTAACACAGTCAAGTTATGAAATGAGAAAGCACAATGTCCATTTCAGAGGTACTGTATTACGAAGTAAACTATTTTAACACAAGTTACAAAATGAGGAAGCACAATGTCCATTTCAGTGGTATTACCAAGTAAACTATTTCAAGTCAAGGTAAGAAAGGAGGAAGCACAATGTCCATTTAAGTGGTATACCAAGTAAACTATTTTAACACAAGTTATGAAATGAGAA